>JAODLC010000042.1:1501332-1513407 GCA_026781145.1 Hippopotamyrus pictus | reverse complement strand
GTAAAAAGACGTCATAAAAACTTTCATTCTGGCTCCTCAGGGGACGTCTTTTCTACGTATGACAAAGACGTCGAAAACACGTTGTTTAGACGTATCTTGGTTTAGTGGGTTGATAGTTAAAGACACTCCTGAACTGCCTGCCAATGAGTCACTTTCATTTTCATCCTCACACTGGGAGTCATAGAGGTGCTGATAAAACAATCACAAATATATTACATTACATAAATTATTAATTAACATATATAAACTCAGAGTATAGATAAACAATTACAGAAATTAGATAAATGGCTTGCTTTAAATCTGCAACTCCTGTATGTAGTAGTCAACAAAATGTTTGCATTAACTATTTCATCACACCTTACCTGTGACTGTGTCTGATGATGGAAGGAACACCAAGGCAGGTTAACTCCTCTATAGTCATAGGTGATTTCTTCACCTTTATTGATGTCTTTGATTGCAAACAAAGAAAGATGGGGGATGCTGTCTAACTGAACCTTCTTCACTTTTGAATTGGGTTTTATATCATCAATGACCAGCCTCCCCAGAGATCTATCTTCACTTGAAGCATCAATGCTAAAAACAATGCGTGTTTAAATTGGTCAGCTGGAATTCTCACAGTGTACACTATGCTTCAAGAACTTATCGCTCGCGCTCAGTGTCATTGTGTCCGACATAGTATGAATGAATGAATGAATGAATGAATGCCTTTTTATAGTCACTATACACATGTACAATGAAAATAAAAGCAGCTCCTCCAGTGCAAACATGTATGTAGAACACACAACAAACAAACAAATAGTGCAAAAAGTGCAAAACGTTCTGCGGTGGTATATAAATATGGAAGGAATAAATAACTGTGTAGGTTATTGCCGCCTCCATTTCCCTTGCTTAGCGTTAGGTGGTACAGTAAGAAAATGAAACTTCATTCACTTTTCGCTCAGAAATCTCACTGCAAAGTGGATGACGACTGGTTCTGTTGAATTAGGTCTAAGTTTCATTAAGAGCCAAACATGGTGCAGCTCAGTTATCAGTGATAACTCAGTAAGCATCTCAAATCAGGCGCCCGGATGCCTTAAGCATAGGCCGCGGAGTCACCTTGTAGGAAAAGCATTTACTGAAAAGGCGTCTTTATTAAAAATAACTACAGTAAGGCTTTATTCTTTAAGGTTTTTAATGTGTTTTAATGTGACTGCTAAATGCAGTTTACAAGCTCCTAATGTTATAAATAAAAAGCTATTAACTAGGTGCACTCGAAGTTACAGCTTTTTTTTATGCTTCAGCTAAAAAACTATTTTGGAAAAGTCAGCATCTAATGAATGGAAAGAATGGTTAGATTCGTTGATACACAAAATGCTGCTGGATTGTTCTTTCATGTCGGAGACATTCTCTTGCGATGGAACTGACCCTACACTGGGTAGACCATTGCTGAAGTAAGGATCTAATGCGAATGTGTCGAGTCTCACGGTTAAAAGCCCAGTCCCCATGTGGCTCAGAGTTCAAAAGCTGGTAAAGATTGGTAGATTCCACAAGAGGTACCCCTTTAAATATGCTTTATTCCCACCACCCCCCATAAAAATTAGTACATTTTAAAAACATGACCGTGCTGCATACATATAACAAAACATATGTACAACTTTTATTTTGAATAATAAAACACCTATAAATGTTACATTTTAAAACTCATTTGATAAAATGTACACAAACATTTTTGTACAAGTTTGAAAAATAAAAAACACGTATACATTTTAAAACCCTTGTGCAACTTTGAAAATAAAAAACTTCATGTTACATTAACAAAATCTGCTTTGATAAACAGCCTACAAAATTTTTGCAACTTTGTTTTTGGAAAATAAAAGCCACGTTCATATTAGATTTCAAAACTGATTCACAAAATGAATGCACAAAACTTTGTACAAACACGCTTGCGCTGCATACACATAACAAAATGTTTTTGTACAACGCGTCTGGAAAATAAAACACCCGAACATTTTAAAACATCTGTACATCTTACTTTGAAAAACTTTCATGTTACATTTTAAAACATCTTTACGTCTTACTTTGAAAAAACTTTCATATTACATTTTAAAGTATCTGTACATCTTATTTTGAAAAAAACTTTCATTTTAAAACATCTTTGGAAAAAAATCATTTTAAAACAAACTTTCATTTCAGTAACCAAAAGGCAGAGTATCCCCACTAGTCAACAATCTGCGTTTGTCGTAGACGTCCCTGACATTTTTATCTAGAGGTCTATTAAACAGGCAAAAACTTTTCACGTCGCGTTCGATTTTGTTGTAGTGCGTCATTATAGGGGGATTATTCCTACAGCCTCCGATGTAGTTTTCAGTCAATCCGATCATACTGTCAAAGTTTACCTTTTGACAGGTTTTGTAATTTAGAGTTATACCCTTATATTTCAACTGTGTTGTTGAGTCGGTAACAGTAACTTTTTGGTCCCAGCGCACCCCAGGAAGCGATGTATTCGTCGGGGGCTAATTCGGACGTGAGCTCGCCCAGGTAATTACCTAAGGTCAGCTCATATTCACCCGGCCTGCTTATGTACACGATGCTGTCCGTGTTGTGATACAGCACCCTCCTCCCCACTTTTTCCAGTTCTTTGTAAAGCGGCAACCGGCCCCACGCGGTAGTTTGACACTCTATGAATATGTTAGTCTTTCCTGCGGCAATTTGTAGGAAGACTTGTAATGCCAGCAGATGAGGGCGACCTCGTCGTTGACAAACGCGAAGCTGGAAATCTCGTACAGCTCCGAGCAGAAAAAGTTATAAAACACCCCCGGGTCAGACACTATAGATGTCTGGAGCATGTTGTTCCTCTGCGCCAGTTTACCCCACAGAGAGTTAAGCAGAAGCTTGGCCACCTGCCTCTTGCCCCTGTTAGATACTATCGTATCGGGCTCCAATTGGATCCCCTCACGCTCAAGATAGTTTTTAATGTAGTCCCTGCGACCCGCGTCATTGGTCGCGTCGTCAGGGTAGTCCGAAGCCTGCTGTTTCACTTTGAGAAAGGTTTTAATGTAGCCTCTAAACAGGTCGCCGCTGGTCTGGGGAAATGCCACACTTTGTGCACCTTCATGACCGAATAGCCCCTGTCTAAAGCCAGATTGAGCTCCGCAGAGACCCACACGCTGGTCAGCGCGCTCTGTGCGTCGGAATGGGGGCATGCCCCCTCCTGCCTGTTGTCGATCATGCAAGTCTTGCACAGTGTAAACACAAGTTTCCCACTTGGCAGTCTGCTGGGTAGGACGGGGAAAAACAGCTCGCGTGGGGTGTTCACCGTGGCTTTGATCAGGCCAAAGTATTCATTCAGAGGCTTAAAATTTGAATGAATTATTTCCGGGTACCCCACGGGGAATTCACATTTAGCTAGAGTGTACGGGTACAGCGACGTGAAATCCACGTAGCGGACGCGCTCTTGCCCCGTGACATCATAACGCAGGCAAATCGCCGACGTCCAACCCCCAAACAGCGCTTCTCCCGGCCTTAGGGGCTCAGGGGGCTCAAAGTCTGACAGGAAATGCTGTACCTGGATTCTACGTTCATATTAAACTCTCAGCGCAACACCTCGAGTTTTTCTCGAGTTTTAATTAAAGCTCTCGCGGGTCAGGGGGCAGACATCGTGTTCGTTGTTGCACGTAGGACAGCTGTGAAACTGGCAGCCTAGAAACTCGAAAGCCTATTTCTCTCCCTTTATCTCAGCGTATCCATCTAGGTCAGGGGTGGGCAATCTTATCCGCAAAGGGCCGGTGTGTATGCAGGTTTTTGCTGCAACTCCCTAATTTATTACTAATTAGAGGACTGATTGGCTGAGGAGTCCTCACAGCTGGGGTTGAACAGCTGGCCTAAAGGTTATCCCAAAAACCTGCATACACACCGGCCCTTTGCGGATAAGATTGCCCACCCCTGGTCTAGGTGAAAGCGCCCCACACGCACTTCACCCCCGCGCAGCACGTGTCGAATTTCGATACCGCGTGTGTGACCGATGAATTCCAGCCACTGGATCGAGACATTGGAATAACTTCTGTATTGCCTCCTGTAATCCCATACATCCGGGATCGCAATCGTATCTCTGGGCAGGAAATTTGTCCTGTAAACCAGCAACGCGGCCGAAGCGATGGTCGCCGTGGAGAAGGGATCGCAACCCGTGAGCGTTTCAAACTCCCGCAGGAAGCACAAACAGCCCTCTCTCAGAGTCTCCACATCGTTCTTACATTAAGCGATCATCTCTTTGTGAAAATTAAAGGTCTGGTACTTTACACCGTCGTACCATTGATAAAACTTGCCGCGTTCTTTGCCGGGCATTTGATTGGGCCCAAACTGATCGGGAGGGGGGTAGGGGCCTACGTAACTAAAGTTTTTCATGTCTGTGAAATGATGTGGAAAATAGCCTTTTCGAATCTGAGTTGAGCATCCCATTGCATCGGGGATTTTTCTCAACGGCATGCTTAGAAAGGAGTGACTGTTGATGTACCTTTGCTCAAACACGCTGTCCACGATGAGAATGATTTTATTCCCCTGTGACACTACACGCAGTTCCACGCCTTCCTTCACCATCGCGTTCAGTATGATGTAATTATGGAACGCCTTTCCATAGTGACTAATAAAACACACGCCTCTATAGAAGGGTGTCCTGAAATGTCTGAGAAAGTGCAGCGTGCAGTCGGGCCCCTCAGCAGTCATCTGATCGGAGATGGTGCACACGTAAACCGGGATATGGCGACCCGTTTCCCTTTGTTAGACTTCTTGGGTAGATTTAGATAGCAGAGATGTGGGGTGGATATGTGTGTAGCTCAGCGTCGCATATATTGCATTTTACTAATCTACACGCGTGCGGTTTTGGGTTCTTGGGACTTATGTAGTAGTTGAGCCCGCAAGCTTTGCATTTTCTGAACTTGTCACAGGGGCTAGCAATCTCCCTGCTAACGGGGCAGACCCTCAGCATACAGTGACGCTCGAAGCACACGTTATTTAAGCATCTGAGATTACACCGCTCACACCGTATCGACGGGGTGGTTTCACCTTCTATATAATTAGTCTGACAGATGTTGCAGAATTTTTCGCAGCGATGAGAGTGAGGCGAGTCGTACCCTTTGAAACAGCTTGTGCAAACGTAACCCGCTCCTAAGAAGCCCTTGACGCTTTTAATGCTGTAAAAATGCTGATTGTGTAAAAAGAAATACAACACCCGTCTACTGTCGGTAGGTGTGGGTGTCTGGTAAATTTGGAGATTGTTTGAATAAGGTTGTACTGCCCTTCAGGCAGTTGGAACTGTGAATATCCTTTTTATGTGGACCTTTGCTGCCACCTATTGGCATTTTGCGAATTGCAGTTGCTTTGGATTCTGTAAGCACTATATTGGTTTTGCTAGTAGCAGAGCAGCCAAACAGACGCATCTTTCATGAGTGCTGCATTTTGGTTTAAGTTTCTTCGAAGCAATGCCTGTAAGTAGCAGTTTATATGTTATAATCCACATTTATGCTCACTTATGTGAAAGGAAATAACTTTGTGCTTGTTGACTTATGTTTACTTGAATTAGTTATGGAAATGTATGAGTGCTGCGAGAACTCTCATTGTTTGCTATGCGATAAGCTAATTAGCACGCTGTTAAGCTATATCTTATGTTAAACAACAGAACGGTTTAGTATTCAAATTGTTTATGATGATGTGATAATGTCGTTGCTGTATTATTAATGTATGCAACTGAGACACTTTTCTGTTAGCCTTTCGGCTAATTCTGAGTAGTTTCTGCTTTGTCAGTTTCACTCCATTTCACATGGAAATAAAGGAAGAAGTGAGTAATCCTGACTCTTGTGAAAGGAGTTTGGCTGATGGTTAAGTTTGGTATCGGGCACCAAGACAAGACCATTACAGTGAAAAGGCAACGGATCCAGCTGAAACTTGGTACAAACAATCATCATGGAAGATCATGATAGTGCATCTCAAATTAGCATAGGAAGCATACGTTCGTTTGCATCTCAGATCAGCAGGGTTGCATTAGCCCGTGCCAGAGCAGAGGCAGCACGCGCACGCACATCTTATGCTGAGCGGGAAGTACAACTCAAGCTTAACAAACTCAAATTAGAAGCAGAACTTAAGTCGCTGAGCTTGCAGCGAGAAGCAGCAGCTGCCGATGCAGAAGCGGATATATTGGAAGCAGCGGAGTGTAATGGTGGATATGTTCCTGCTGTACAGAGAAGCAATGCATCGTTACATGTAGAATCAGCAGAAAATGTGTTGGAATACGTCGAAGGGCATGTAAAGCAACAAATTGACCCACACGATAAAAATGCTCCAAGCGCCACACCATGCCCAAGTGATAGTTTTCCTAGAGAGAAAATGCCACACACCCATAACACCTATGGGTCAGCTAGAGGAAAACAAAACTTTGAGATGTTACGACTGTGTACAGTGAAACCCCTTCGAAAGCTTATGTGCAGATAACCGCACCCAGTCATTACCCTCCAGCCGCAGAAGGTGATGGTGATAGGGCTTCACCAGGACATGTAGGTTTCCCCAGTCCGGCAGCTCGGCTATATATATCACCAAATGTTACCAGCTCATGTCCTCAAAGTCATGCAGACTCAATGTTAGACATTGCCAAGTATTTAGCACGGCGGGATTTGGTGAGTACAGGCCTCAGCAAATTCAACGACCATCCAGAAAGCTTTAGAGCATGGAGGTCTGCGTTTGTGAATGCAACCCAAGAGTTGCAGCTGTCAGCAAGCGAGGTGCTGGATCTTCTCACAAAGTGGCTTGGAAGAGAGTCAGCTGAACACGTGAAAAGGATGCGCCTTATGCATATCAATAATCCTGAAGCAGCTCTCAAGAAAGCCTGGGACAGGTTGTATGAGTGCAACGCTGCACCAGAAGTGATTGAAAGCACACTATTCAAACGACTTGACGTCTTCCCCAGAGTAACCAGCAGGGACTATATCAGGCTGAGAGAGTTAGGAGATCTTTTGATGGACCTCCAGGCAGCAAAGGAAGATGGATATCTTCCCGGACTAGATTTTCTGGACACAGCTCGAGGAATTAGTCCAGTCTTAGAAAAGCTTCCCCACAACCTGCAGGAGAAGTGGATAACAGAGGGTTCAAGATTTAAGAGATCGCACCTTAGAATGGTTTCCTCCATTCTACTATTTTGCTACATTTGTGTGTAATGAAGCCCGCATCAGAAATGACCCGTTTTAGTGTTCTCAACAGTTCTACCCCAGTGGTGAAGGCTAAGTCATTTGTGCAACATACAGCCACAAAGTTTCCAGTAACTATGCAAAAAACAGACATAGAAGGGGGAAATGGCTCTGTTCCTGCTGGCACATCAAGGCAAACTGACAACCCAAGCAAGCACTGCCCAATTCACAACAAACACCACCCTCTGAAGAAGTGCAAAGTGTTCAGAGCTAAAACATTAGAGGAAAGAAAAGTATTTCTAAAAGATTGTGGCATTTGTTATAAATGCTGTGCATCCTGTTCTCATATTGCAAGGTCCTTACCAGATGCAGCGAATGCAACAGTGAGCGCCACATCACAGCAATGCATCCTGGTCCACTTTCAGAAGAATCAAAGTGTTTTTTTACTCTTTCACCAGGGGGCAGTAGGTGCGAAGACGTTAATTCTAATAACATCACTGTAAGTAGCCACTGCACTGAGGTTTGTGGTGAAAGCCAAGCGACCCAGGTCCTGTGCCAAAATATGCCTCACCAGGGTGTTTCCTCGAGACCAAAGAGATAAAGCCATCAGGGTGTATGCAGTGATTGATGACCAGAGCAACTGCTTGCTCGCCAGGTCAAAACTGTTTGATATGTTCAACATCCAGAGTCAGTCGTTTCCCTACTCATTAAAGACCTGTTCAGGGCTCACAGATATGTCGGGAAGGAAGGCGGAAGGACTGTGTATTGAACCAGTAAGTGGAGGAGAATGCATAGCTCTACCACTATTAATTGAATGCAACCAAATACCCAACAACAGACATGAGATACCTACACCAGCTGCAGCTCTTCACCACCCACATCTCAAGTCCATTGCCGCACACGTTCCTGAGCTTGATCCAAGAGCAGAGATATTGCTTCTGCTTGGGAGGGATGTTATCCAAGTGCACAAGGTCACACAGCAAATAAGTGGTCCAGTAAATGCTCCCTTTGCCCAGAGGCTTAATCTTGGTTGGGTCATAGTTGGGGAGGTGTGTCTCCAAGGTGCCCACAGGTCAAATGTATCATCCTTCAAAACTACCGTCCTGCCAGGCGGTCGACCATCTTATATGACATCATGTGATGCATACATATAGCTTCAAGAGAGAGCAAGTTATGGCGGGGAGAGCCCCTGGAGCACCACCATACCATTAAAGGTGCAAAGAGAGCAAAACATAGAAAAGACTGTGTTCACTAAAACAGACAACGATAATAAGTTAGCACCATCATATGAAGATACGGTCTTTTTAAAGACCATGAACACTCAAGTGTATAGAGATGAAGACAATACCTGGGTTGCTACTTTGCCATTTAGGGCACCTAGGCCGAGGCTTCCAGACAACCGCCAGCAGACTGCAAAGCACCTCACTTCTTTGTGCCGCACGCTCAACCGTAAAAGGGAAATGAGAGAACATTTTGAGAGTTTCATGAAGAAGATCTTTGAAAACAACCATGCTGAGATAGCACCCCCTCTTGCAGAGAATGAGGAGTGCTGGTACCTGCCATTCTTCGGGGTTTACCACCCACAAAAGCCGGGGCATATCAGAGTCGTTTTTGACTCTAGCGCTCAGCATCAGGGAATTTCACTGAATAGTGTGTTGCTTAAAGGGCCAGATCTTAATAACAGCTTACTTGGAGTCTTGCTCAGGTTTAGGAGAGGGAGATTAGCAGTCACAGCCGACATTTGCCAGATGTTTCATTGTTTTCGTGTGAGGGAGGACCACAGAAACTTTTTGAGGTTTATGTGGTATAAGGACAACGACATGGCTAAAGACATTATCGACTACAGGATGAAAGTCCATGTGTTCGGCAACAGTCCCTCGCCAGCTGTAGCCATTTATGGTCTCAGACGAGCAGCTGAAGCAGGTGCGTGTCGCTATGGTGAAGACACATGCCACTTTGTGGAAAGACATTTTTATGTCGATGATGGCCTTATGTCTGTTCCTTCTGATAAGCAAGCCATAGACCTGATTCAGAGGACCCAAGCATCTCTGGCTGAGTCAAAACTTCGCCTGCATAAGATTGCATCTGACAGTTCAGCTGTAATGAAGGCTTTCCCTCCAGAGGACCACGCAAAAGGGATCAAAGATCTGGATTTCAGTGGAGACACAGGGCCTGTGCAGCGTAGTCTGGGTTTGTCCTGGGAGGTAACATCTGATACCTTTACTTTCAGCATTTCTGTCCGGGACAAACCATTCACACGACGGGGTGTCCTATCCATCGTGAACAGCCTGTTCGATCCCATTGGGTTTGTTGCTCCAGTCACAATACAAGGAAGGATTCTACCTCGAGAGCTAAACAGCGACACGTTTGACTGGGACGCGCCATTACCCGAAGAGAGGTGACAAGACTGGGAGACTTGGAGAGATTCTCTCTATGAACTGAGCCACTTACACATTCCTCGCAAATACACCATCAATTCCCTGTGTGAAACTGTGCGCAGGGAGTTATGTGTCTTCTGTGATGCCTCTACTAAGGCCATTGGAGTAGTGGCGTACATCAGAGGCACAAGTGGAGACGGGACAAGTAGTGTGGGTTTCGTCTTTGGGAAAGCCAGACTAACACCCCAGTCAAAGCCCACTATTCCACGCCTGGAGCTGTGCGCTGCTGTGATGGCTGTGGAAATTGCCGATTTCATTCTCAGTGAGATTGACCTTACTGGATGCAGTGAAGTTTTACTGCGACAGCAAGGTTGTTTTGGGCTATACTGTATATATAACCAGAGCAGGCGATTTCATGTGTATGTGCACAACAAGATTCAGCATATACAACATTTTTCTAAGCCTGAGCAATGGTTCTACATCCCTTCGGAGCAGAATCCAGCAGACATAGCATCCCGATCAGTTCATGCATCACGGCTGGCAACCACAGTGTGGCTCTCTGGACCGACTTTCCTTCACAAACACTATCAAGGTGAGGAGGAGATAACCCAAACACACAAGCTTGTTAATCCAGATGGAGATGTTGAAGTGCGACCGTGTGTGACGAGCTGCGTTACAGAAACTCAAGTAACGAAGAGTCTGAGTGCTGACTGGTTTGAGAGGTTTTCAACCTGGAGTTCAGTCTTAAGAGCAATGTGTTTTCTTATCCACATTGCTTGCTCACACCAAGAAGGACAAAAGGGAAATGGCTGCAGAAGATGGCACAGATGTTATAAGCCTCAAACTCCAGAGGAGATGGTTCAAGCTGCGAACATCATAGTAAGGTCAGCACAAAACCAGGTTTTTGCAGAGGAGATAGCGCTCAGAGCAGGGAAGCTTGTTCCTAAAAACAGCCCCCTCTTCAGGCTCAAGCCAGAGGTCAATGAAGCAGGACTGATCAGGGTTGGAGGCCGGCTTAAAAATTCACAGCTGGAGATGGGAGTGAAGAATCCTCTCATCCTACCCAAAGATCACCACATATCCATGCTTCTGGCCCGTCACTATCACGAGCAGGTAAATCAACAGAGGCGTCATTTCAGTGAAGGAGCTGTTCGAGCTGCAGGCCTTTGGATCATTGGAGGTAAAAGGCTCATTAGCTCTATTATTCATGCCTGTATTACCTGCCGGAAACTTAGAGGCAAAGTGGTGGAACAGCAGACGACTGATCTTCCCTCTGAACGTGTGACTGAAGCTCCACCTTTCACATTCGTTGGCATGGATGTCTTTGGCCCATGGTCAGTTACGGCCAGATGGACAAGAGGTGGCCAAGCAGAAAGTAAAGTAAAGTGGGCTTTGCTTTTTACGTGCATGTCTACCAGAGAAGTGCACATTGAGGTCATTCCTACTCTGGATACGTCAGGTTGCATCAATGCTATGAGAAGATTTTTCGCAATAAGAGGACCTGCCAAGCATCTGAGGTCGGACTGCGGAACTAATTTTGTCGGGGCACGGAATGAGCTTGGATTTCTTAAAAGGATGGAAGGTGAGAGCGTACAAAGATATCTGAATGAACACGGCTGCACCTGGGAATTCAACTCTCCGCATTCCAGTCACATGGGAGGAGCATGGGAGAGAATGATTGGGATTGCCCGAAGGATCCTAGATGGCATGCTGGCAAAAGAACATGTTCACCTCACACATGATGTTCTGTGTACGTTAATGGCTGAGGTGTCTGCCATCATAAATTCCAGACCACTCGTTCCTGTGTCTACAGATCCTGAATCACCTTACCTGCTTACACCTGCAACACTTCTCACCCAGAAGACTGCTGCTGCATCTCTTTGTGGAGGGTTTACAGACAAGGACTTGTTTGGAAGTCAGTGGAAAAGAGTGCAGGTGCTTGCCAACAATTTTTGGAACCGTTGGAGGAGTGAGTGCTTGTCTTCTCTGCAACAACATTGCAAGTGGAACAAATAACATCGCAATCTTCGAGAAGGAGACATTGTACTGTTAAAGGACAGTCAAGCAGCCCGCAATGAGTGGCCCATGGCTATTGTGGCTGCCTCCTATCCAAGTGCAGATGGTTTGGTTCGCAAGGTGGAACTGAAAGTGACATCACAAGGCACTTCAAAGACTTTTTTGAGGCCGATGTAGCCCTATGGGAATTTTGGGTGGTTAATTTCAAATGTTGATGTGTTTAAGTTGTTTATTCTGTGTATTGTTAAAGTATTAACCTCATATTTAAAAAAAAGTGTGATATCCCTTTATATGTAATAAGTATTTAATGACTTAAGAAAAAAAAAAAACTTCCTGGAGGAACGATCCAATCAGGGAGCGGCGAGAGTGGAGGCGGGGAGAAGACGACGCGGGGAAGAACGAGGATAAGAGAAGTTAAGAAAAGTTGGTAAAACACCAGCTTTATATTGGTGACCGGGGGAATGTGAGCGAGATACGGCGAGTGTGTTGCTTAAGAACATTCTCCCCGCATTGTTTAGAATTATATGCGGTGT
>JAODLC010000042.1:1490759-1501232 GCA_026781145.1 Hippopotamyrus pictus | reverse complement strand
TGATTGGTTGATTAGATAATTGCATTAATGAGAAATTGAACAGGTGTTCCTAATAATCCTTTAGGTGAGTGTATAACACAGATTAAAAATGCTGACATCATTAAGAACCTTACCAGCAATTACAAAGGTGAGCTGGCAGATATACATATGTATTGTATCATGACAGAGAGGAAGATGCACAGCTGTACTAACATGGTCAGAGTCAGTCGCTTTAAAGTGCAAAGAACAAAACTTACACATTTGAGTTGCATTGATAGAGACACTCCTGAACTGCCTGCCAATGAGTCACTTTCATTTTCATCCTCACATTGGGAGTCATAGTGGTGCTGATAAAACAATCACAAATATATTACATTACATAAGTTATTTCATTTGCATATATGAACTCAGAGTATACATAAACAATTAGAAAAATTAGATAAATGGCTTGCTTTGAATTTGCAACTCCTTTATGTAGTAGTCAAAAAAATACCAAACGGCAGGAAACAAAATGTTTGCTTTGGGTATTTCATCACAGCTTACCCGTGACTGTGTCTGATGACGGAAGGAACACCAAGGCATTGTTAACTCCTCCATAGTCATAGGTGATTTCTTCACCTTTAACACACCCCACCCTATTTAAAACAAAATTTAAGTTAAATAATGAACACTGTCTTCAGGTCTTGATATGAAATTATATATTTTACAAACATAATATTGCTTACCTTAGATATGACTGATACATTTTGCCTCCATAATGTCCTTTTTGTCCGTTCCTGACCTGATGTACAATTCTGCATTCTTGATGGGATCTGGCCCTCTGCCTCATAAGCTCCTTCTCTGCACTACAGTCAGTTATATTTACACATCATGAAATTATTTAATAGGACTAAAGATTTTGAAATGTTCATGTAAAAACTATGTATGTAAAGAAAAATTTATAACAAATGAAATTATTTAGGCTAAATATGTTTTTTTGTCACAACATTCTTTGACATTTTTACAGGCATCAGTGTGCTAATGATACGCAATCAGGTATTAAGTCTAAACTACTCTGAACGATTATCACGTTCATGGGCGTCACCGCCATTAAATCTGTCCCCCTCACATTTCATAATTATTAGTTTGGACCTCTCCACATTTAACATAAAATATTAGTTTTATGCCAGCGTGTCCCCCCCACATTCAAAATGCTTACGACGCCCCTGATCACGTTTTATCATGATGCATTTCCTGATTCCCATATGACTGACAGACTACAAACACGTGCTGTCTACAAAACATATGAGAAAATATTCATTATTAGCAAAGAACATTGGGTTTATTGTGATATTTCCCTAAACATGCATGTACTGTAAACAACTGTTATACTCACTATGCGTATCCCGGTGCCGTACATAGACCTGATAGAGCGCGCAGCATATATAGGCCGCAGCTCCATGAGCTTCCCCACTCAGTGCCTTAAATTACTGTGTACTGAAACTAAGCTAATCACAGTCGAGAAAAGCTAATTTGTAGTTTTACTAAAACACTTAATTAATCGATTACCTGTGTCAGCACTATCTGAAACATATTTTATTAATACCATATTAAATGGACCTCCTCAATGTTCCTAAGCTAATACAGCTAACTGGGTACTGGTATAGGCTTATTAAAGAAAATGATATCCTGAAGTAAATAATAAGAAACTGTCAATATAATTTACTGTAGCTTAGTTTAATCATATAAACGTGATATTGAAAACTTACTTCTGTCACGTCACACAGCACTTACTGTAAAACAGCTCTGATGTTTTCGCGGGGAAAATTAGTGTCCTGCTTGTTTCCACCTCCTCTGATGTCAGCAGCAGCACACATTTTGGTGCAACTTTGTGTATTAGATTGTATGTGTTGCAATACCAGTTCCGGCCTACAGGGGCGCTTGTTAATTTTTTTTACACTTACACATTATGGTTTATTAGGTCAATTTTCAAAAACATGAAACACTTTGTGGGAGTTGTTTTTAAGTGATGTATTTGTCCTTGCATTCCGAATGTCCTCATAATGCTGGTGAGTATTCAGGTATTTTGTTCTCATACACCATATATACCAACACACACACACAGATAACAAGGGAGGCCAGCACTGCAACTTTTATTGCCCAAAGTTTTAGGGACCTACAGACAGCAGAGTGGACCTCAAGGACAGGGGTCCCTCGACTTGGCACACAACCCCCTCCCCATACATCCTGCCTTACATATCACTCACCCAACAGAAGAACACCCTAAAGGAAGTTTCATTTAAGTTTGGCTTTTGTATACCGTGTATTGGACCAGGCAAACAGAAGCAAAACCATCAACCAAAACCAGGGAACAGGACGGAGACACAGAACAAGAACAGGAACGAGAAGACAGACAAGACACGACACAGGACAGGAAACGCAGACAGGCAGACAGAAACAGGAGACACAGGGGGAACAGAGAATGGAGGAACAGCAGGGCGAGGAGTGACCAAAGGAGACAAAGAGGGACGAGGAACAAAGGCAGGAGGGACAGACGGGAACGGAGGAGGAAGAGGGAGAGCCCGAGGGAGCCCAGACGGGCGGCGGCTGGAGGGGCCGCAGGCGAGAGGGAGAAGGGAGCAGGAGGGGACCACACAGGGGCCAAGGGAACGGGACGAGGGAGAGACGGAGGGGACACGGAGGGAGCAGGAGGGAACACAGGCGAAGGCAGGCAGGAGGGGGATGCCGCGGCAGGCGACGTTGTAGCCAGCGAAGGCGCTGTCCGACGCCCTGCCGAAGCAGGGGGCCCGGAGGTGACCGACATGGAGCCGGAGGCGTGACCGAGGACCGGAACCGGGGGGGACCCGGAGGTGACCGCCGACCCCAAGCCGGAGGAACCGCAGGCGGCCCCGGAGCCCCAGCCAAGGCGAGCTAGGGCGAGCCAGGGAGCAGGGTGGGCGGGAACCGGGCCCGACGCCTGTGGCCCCGTCCCTTATGGGACACTGACAGGCGGGGTCCCAAGCGGCATTGGCCCCGAAAGGGCAAGGGAGTGGGGGTCCATAGGGCGGTCCCTGAGGGATCCCACTCAAGGTCCTCCTCGGGGACTGGAGTCCGAGTCTCAGGTGGGGCCGTAGCAGCGAGCGCGGCCGTAGCAGCGAGCACGGCCGTAGCAGCGGGCTGGACAGGCGAGAAGGGCAGGGCCGGCTGGACAGGTGAGACGGGCAGGGCCGGCTGGACAGGCGAGCAGCCAGCAGGGGGCGCCGTGGGCAGAACAGCGGCAGCAGTAGGGGGCGCCTCCGCGGACGCCGCCAACACGTGGCCAACAGGGGGCGCCTCAGGCGAAGCAGCAGCAGGCAGTGCTGCAGGCAGAGCGGCTGGAGCCGAGGGCGTGGCTGCAGTGCCATCAGGTGAGCCGGGCTGGACGGGCAGGATGGAAGAGCCGGGTTGGACGGGCAGGACAGAAGAGCCGGGCTTGTGGCCAGCAGGGAGCACCTCAGCAGGCACCTGGGGTTTGCGGCCAGCAGGGGGCGCCTTGGCGGGCACCGCCGACACATGGCCAGCAGGGGGCGCCTCAGTGGGCACCTCGGCGTGCGGTCAGCAGGGGGTGCCGCGAGTAGAGCGGCGGCAGTAGCTGCAGGCAAGTCCGGGACATCGTGCAAGTCTGGGTGGCCCAGCTGCGCTGCCTGAGCCCGCTTCTTCCGAGCGAGCTTTGCCCCTTTAAGAGCCGCAGGGATCCGTGGGATTGCATCCCTCACTGCACAGATCCCTTGTCTGGCCAAAGAAAAGCAGAAGTAAGCTTCTAACGGCGGCGGTTTCTCCCCGCAGCGGGGCTCACCCGATGCTGCGGCATTATCAGCAGTCCGCGCCGCACGTAGATCCGCATGTTTGGCTTCAGAGGTAGCAGCAGGCGGGGCGGCTGGCACTCCGGCCAGCGCGTCCTTGGTGAGCGGGGATTCTCTCCGTTCGTCCACCAGGAAGGGAGCAGGAAACTTCGCCCCTTGAAGACGATGTCTTCGTGTCCTTTCTGGTCTCTCTTTCCCTTTCGCTGCTTCCGTGAGGGTTCGCCCAGGACCGGCTTAGTGGCAGGGGGTGAGTTGGGGGGCGGCGTGCAGGCGGTGTACCCCAGATGGAGCCGCCAAACGGCCGCTCTCTCCCTTAGTAGCTGCAGGTTGTCGGCCACCTCATGCAGCTGCTGTTCCTCACCGGTGTGGAACCTCTTGTCGAGGATCTCCCAGCACCTCTTCACTAGCCGGCGGGCTACTTGGTCTTCTCTTTGGTCGAGTAGGTCCGTCCATCGGATGACCTCCTTCTCCATGGGGAGAACCTCCCCAGTAGCTTCGAGCGTGTTGTGGAGACTGGTCATTCTGTCACGTTCAACGCCAGAATGCAGGTAGGCGAGTGGGCAGACAGGCGAGTGGAGTCAGAGTGACAGGTAAAACGGGGTTTAATGGGACAGGAAACAGACATTCAGACGAGATACGACCACAACAATACAATGACCAGTCTAGGGTTACTAACTCAGACGCGGACTAAATACAGGAAACAAGCCAAACTAACATGGAACAGCTGGGCACAATCGGGGAGGCACACGTGGATAATGAGGGGGCGTGGCACACACGAGGAACGAACGGAGCCGGGCGTGACACCAATATTGCAAGTTACTTTTACTTAAAACTTAAAATATACTTCTGCTTAATTAAAATATAATAGTATTGTTAACTTAAAAGTGGAGGAAATGTTGAACACAATTAATGTAATTAATTTAGTACAACTATTGAATGTTTTTTCAGTTCTGCTCACTCAGTCCAATTAATGAATGTCAATGTTAGGTTTTACAGTGTACTTTTGCCGAATGAATGCAAGTGGATTCTCAGCTAAAACTAAGCACAAAATTGTATATCCCAGCCTAGATTCTGCATTCAGGCCTGTTCCTCATGACGATTCATTGCCTGTTCCTGTACCGCCACATGATGCTCTTGATTCTGTAGAAGGTGATGAGGAGTACGGAGAAGATGCAGCTGGTTACAGTGAAAGCATGATGGCCGACTACTGCTGGATGCTGTACCACGACAATCCAGACATGATGTACACAAGAAAATCAAATTCAAAGCCTTTTTGAAGAAACAATGTTGGTTAACAAACATTTTTCAATTTCTTTCTTTATGCCCACTGTCTGTTTATTTGATTTTGCTCTAAAGATATTTTACCCTATACTACAGTGATGCTTTTGTTTTAGTACACAATACTTGCAATTACGGTATTAACTAGCATTATTCATAAATCAAAAAGTTGACGTAGCAGAAAAAAAACTGAAAACAGATATGGAATCAGCATGAAAAAAAATTGTTTTGGTCTCTGATAATTTAAAAAATGTTTTTTTGTTGTCCTGTGTAATTTGAATTAAATAATGATAGCTAGACTTACAGTTGTAACAAGTGCTGTCCGACGAGCAGGCAGGAACCGGGAAAATACAAGGCAAGCAGACGAGAATCCAGAAGTAAACGGGTTTTATTCTCACAAACAGGGTGGACGGTGACAGATATCAATGACGGATCTGGAGAAACTAACTCAGACGCAGACTAAAATACACAGGAAAGGCGAAAATAAAATGCAACAGGTGATCACAATCGGGAATTAACATGAGGTAGTGAGGGGGGCGTGGCACACGGAAGGATCGTACGAGCAGGTCATGACAACAGTATTATTTTTAATAATAGTCTTGCTTCTATTTGTTAAGTGCGTACCTGCGCTCAGTGATATCTTGTATGAAATGTATGAATATATAATTTAAAAATAGTATGATAATTACTATATTTTTAGGGGGGGCTTGTGATGATTTTGGGGGGGCTGAAGCTAGCATACCTTAAATAGGCCTAACGACACTCATGCATTATATTGTGCTTGTTATGTAGTTTTGGAATATAGCGTGACTAAAAGTTAGTTCCTTCCATTTTGAAATGAATGTACCAGAAAATTATAATAAATAACCATACTCACTTCCACTAATGCATATATTCTCTACAGTTCTCTGCTACTGGGGAATTGTTCAGAAATGGTTGATCATCTAGAAGGATTCTCACGTGTCTCTCTCATCTTTGCCTTTACATTTTTTTCCATCCAATTAAAAACTTTTTGAAAGTTTGCTCAAAAGCCTCAAAACACTGAAGAGTCACACTAAAACACATAATAGGAGTGGATTTGTATTGTAAAGTTCCTGTTATGTGAATAAGGAGGCAAGTGGCTGAAAACTACTTTATTTGGCTGTTCTGGGCCACAGCCACGCTGTACACACTTTTTATATTCCTAAAAGAAACAGTCGTAGAACAGTCCTGCACTACACCCTCTCTACTTATACTACATCGTTTTCTACTTATTCCACATCGTTCTTCTTTCCTCCTGCCAGCCTCTCAGCTCTCCCGCCTCCTCTGGCTCCTGCCACACACTTTCCCTTGGATGGGTGCATGCCCACAGAAAATATCCCTCCCAGCAACCTCTGTAACACAATTCTTAAACACGCTACAGTATTATGCCAGTACTTGTGTATTAAAACATTCATTTCAAGTAGTAACAAATTGAAACCCAAATTAAAGTTCTGAGTTAAAATGTTCATTGACAAGCATCATTATGAGCTTTTTAATTAGTAGCACCATTGCAATAACATGAAACACCAAACATTTGTGTTTAGTATCTGTTTGAGAGCCAGTGACTACATTTGCAATTAATAGAAAAATGGCAAGAACAGAACTGAATGAATCAGTCATACAATATCTTCAGGTCAGCTTGGGGAGCATGTGCTGATGCAGCATGTTGCCGCACCCACCACATGGCGAAACGCCTCGGGATCCCAGCTGGCAACCCCCCAGACAAATAGAAGGTCCAGTCCCTCAATCTGGAGATGACCACAGCCAGGTGATACATGGGTACTCAGGAAAACACGCCACATGGCTGTAGTGCCGTAACTGACACTCTCTCACAATGCAGGTAATGAGCCTCATTTGGGACTCCTCAAGCAACCGCTCATTCGACACAAAGTGAAACCAGCGGTACCTAAGGATTCTCCAAAGAGACACAGTACAAAGGGGTCTAGTCTTCGTCTCAGCTCACTGGACAATGTACATGACTCACAGCCATACAGCAATTCAGGGAGCACCAGGACTCTTCATCCTCTTGCAAAGCTATCAGGAGCGTCACACACCCAGCAACCTTATGATCCCCCCATGCTCTCCTAATCCGTCTACTGACTTCAGTGGAAAAGACACCAGAGATGAATGTCACTGCTGAGATAAGTGGATCTTTTGACAAGGTGGACATTCTCACCACAGACAGACACACTACTGTGCCTAAGAAGTCATTAAAAGCCTGCATCTTGGTCTTTATCCAGGGCATTCACAATCTCAGACTCTCAGACTCCTTGCTCAGTCTCTCAAGAGCCCCGATCAGAGCCTCCATTGACCCCACAAAGATCACAGCATCGTTGGCAAAGTCAAGATTAGTAAATCTTTCTTCAGAAACAGGTGCCCCACAACTACTGGACCCCATGACCCTGCCCAACACCCAGTCCATACAAACTCTGAACAGAGTAGGAGCAAGAACACACCCCTGGCAAACCCCAGAATCACCTGGGAAGAATGGGTAGGTTCTCCCTCCACCCTGCACAGCACTCACAATACCAGTGTACAGAACAGGCCACCCATGACGTCCTGCAACTTCAAGGGAGTCCCGTGAAGTCTCAGGATGTCCCACAGGGCAGCTTGATCAACTGAGTCAAATGCCTTACAAAAATTGACAGAGGCTGCAAAGAACCTCCGCCGATATTCGTGCTTGCGCTCGATGGGAACCCTCAATGCCAGGATGCAGTTGATGGTAGACTTCTTAGGTGTAAAACCAGGCTGATCCGGTCGCTGATCAGTGAGCACGTGACCATGGATCCTCTTACGGATGACCCTAGCAAGGATCTTACCCTTTTTTGCATGTTTTTGCATGCAATTAGCATTTCTCGCTAAGACCATATTGCATATTGTTAGCATAGTGCTTTTCTCTCTGACTGAAAATCACGCAAATATAAATGTGATTACGCTTTGTATTTGGCTTGGGTACTAATATATCAAGCATATTCTAACAGATGAACAGTGTGATATATTATAGCGGGACTGGCTGTACAACACTATCATGCCTGAACTTCTGTATTTCACAAAATATACATACAGTAGACACACTTAATGCCATGTTAAATAGTTGCATCTAATACTACAAGTTAAGCACTTTTACTTAAGTAGCAAAGCAAAGGAGGTGCTTCAGCTTTTACTAAGAGAACATTGCTAAGAGAACTAATTACTAAGAGAACATTACCTGTTTATTTCTAGTTTTACTCAAGTAAATTGAGTACTTCCTTTACCACTGGTATTTCAGTTACTTATTTGGTTAAATTTAAATGCATGTAAGATGTGATCTGCAAAGAGAAATAGCTTTCTTTCCTGTCCACAGGTGCGATGACAACGATTTTAGCCAGCTCTTTGATAAGGATGCTTTGTTAATGGGAGAACTAGACAAATCTGAGCACAACAAGTTGCAGGATGGCGGCCCCGGCCTGTGGTGGGTGGTAGGAGGAAGCTGCTGGGTCACAGGGTTAAGCTAGTGAAGTCATTTATTTTCTATCACCTAGAAAAAGACACCATACAATGCCAAAGAGTTTCATTATGATACCTTTGAGATAAAAATGATGACATGGGCCATTTAAATTAATCCTCAGAGATTTCCCCAGTACAGTGCTCCTTTTCGCAGGATAAATGACAGCATATCAGATTAATAAATCTTTTCTGGGCTGATAAATGAGACAAGAAGGTTTCCAGTGACCCCACCTCGTTCCCTTATAGCAACCCCCCACCCCATAAATGAAAGCTTAAAGGGCTGAAGCTTGTGGAGCTCTTCTGGGGCTTTTGAATAATGTTCAGTCACTGCCTGTCAAAGCGTTTCTCTGAAAGCCTGAAAACTGACTTTACACGGCAAACTGCATACAAGAAAGAATTTGTTCCTGTTATGCCTACATTTAACTTAAATATCAGTGAGTTCAACAAACAAACAGTCAAACTAAGCATCTATTTTGATTAAAAAGGCACAAGACCATTCTCTTTCAGATGCTATTTTTTTTCTTCCTGTACCTGATGTTGTTTGACACCTAACAGAATTGCTGTTGATACTCGTTGTGTCAGAAACAATAGCAACCCTTTTACATGTTACATAATTGTTTGTTTCAATAAGTGAACATTTTCTTGGCCTAAACAGTCAGCTCAGAAGCATACACATTCAGTAATCATACTTTATATCTCATATTTTAAAAATGCTGTATTATGTACTGGTGTAGTAAATGCATTATATAAGATTTACGTTTATATATATATATATATATATATTACTTAAATATAGTTACTTAACTTTCATAACAAGTTATTCTAATTAAGAAATTAAGGCTATATTCTCAGAAACTGTGCTTGGAGATTTGAATCTGAGCTATTTATCTGAGCAATTTCAAGCTAGTTAATGTACCGACTAAAATACAAAACTGACAGCTGGAATACCTCATATAGTTTGATAGCATCTCCTTTTAAAGGGATAATTATTTTTTGTTTGTCTGTCATTTGGGAAATTTATTAATCTGAAAATAAATTCATTGAATTTAGTAATTTTGTATTTAGTATTTCCCCTGACATGCCATGGTAAAAACTTTCAATGTAGCATATCGTACCTCTTTGTGCATTAGTGAATACAGCTATAATAAATACTATTGACCTTGGAGGAGAAAAAACATTAAATAAAACGTTTAAAAATCCGAACTGAGTATGAAATCTTGGATTCTATTGGCATACGGTTCCTTTTCAATTTCTATGAAAGGTGGGTAGAGTCATTTTCACAGTTTCAGAAGATCACATACTGTGATCCAAGTTTCTGGCACAAAGGCTTTTTCCAATACTGAGACCTCTGATTCAAAGGTAGAATTTCTATTTCAGCCATGGAACAAGTGAGAAGATTTCTGCATTCTGAATATATAAAGTATTATAAGACAATACTAAAATGTTTTGTAGAGCTGTGGTGTAGCAGAGACATCTGCTATTTTGTCTGTGTTTTCATAGAGAAAGCTACATGTTCAGTCACAGTTATTCTTCTGGTGTCTTTTCTCAACTTTGCTCTTGATGGATTGACAGAAAAGAGATTCTGACAATGCTAGAGATGAGAGGCTACCCACAGTGTTTTCAATTTGCAGGTAGTGTAACGTGGGAGTGTGGCATTACTTAATGCAGCTGTATTCATTTTAGGTCCTCAGGTAAAACTTTCACAGATTTGCAGCTTTGGGTAATGATGGAAATAACGAGGTCTCAGATTCACAGGGGTCAACAATTTTCTTTCATTTTCTTTCTTTGCTTGGCTCTCAACGGAGGCGGTTGCACTTCTCTCCCTCTCCCTCCCCTTATCTTCCCTGCTTTGCTCCTCTTGTCTCGTCTAGTCTACTGTCTTACTGTC
>JAODLC010000042.1:1461505-1472873 GCA_026781145.1 Hippopotamyrus pictus | reverse complement strand
GTACCCCATGAGATCTTGCTCTGTACCCTATTTTCCAGTAGTGTGTAAGTATGTACCCCATGAGATCTTGCTCTGTAGCCTATTTTCCATTAGTGTGTAAGTATGTACCCCATGAGATCTTGCTCTGAACCCTATTTTCCAGTAGTGTGTAAGTATGTACCCCATGAGATCTTACTCTGTACCCTATTTTTCAGTAGTGTAGCCTCAGGATTCGACACCACAACCATCTGGACACATGCTTGGATGCCTAACCTACTGAACTAAACAACTGCATAATAAACGCAGTGCATACAAACTAACTAAATTTGTGTGTATTGTATGTGTTACTACGTTTTTGTAGAAGATGCAGGAGTAGGTTACACACCTGAGGTAGAACTTCATGGAGCTTGTGATGGTGTTTACATCCCAGTCACCACTGTTGAAATCCAAATCTCCTGGGCATTTTGGATCTATTAGGTAGAAGTTACAGTCATTGATTTAGTTTTTATCCAAAGCGAGATACAATTTACAAAGCAGGGTCAGCCAGCGCCAGGAGTAACTGGGGGTTAAGGGCCTTGGTAAAAGCCCAAAAGTGACATCACTCCAACCATGCATTTTAAACCAATGACATTCCGATCATAGGTAAAGCATTCTAACCCAATGAACCACGAAAGTGACACACAAATCAAATTACCTACTAAGTTATTTAGCTATTAATTCACGTGATTTTGATAACAACACTTATAAACTGTAGCTTAGAAGGCTATATTTGTACACATGTAAAACTATTTTGTGCTTTGTACCACTTTTTCATGAACATGGGTAACAATGTGCAAAATACCAGTAGTATTTATTTATACAAAGTTCATACTTTCAAAATTGCAATGGATTTTTTGCAGAAAAAAACTTTATTGAAGGCTAGCACTATTAACGGATTGATATAAATGAATTAAAGTGTTAACAAATTATACTTATTTTTAAATGATAGTTACTCAGGTTTGAGGGCAGAGCAGTGGTTCTTAGGCTAGGAATCTGTGCCGGTTGCAGGTTTGAATCCCATGAATGCCAGGAGTGATCCTGCTGTGTTGGGCCCTTAACCTGCAATTGCTTCATCCTGGGTATGATGTTAATCTACATCCAGCCCTGCAAGGAGGTCCTCCAACTTCCAGGGAAAATTGGCGGTTGGTGGCAGGATTGGTACTCTAGCCACTGGAAAAAACTCACACTGGTCCATTCCATTCAGACTAGTGTGGTGCTGAGGTATCTCCTACCACATGGCTGCACTCAGGTTCTCATCCCTGAGGTGGTCTGTCGTGTGGTGGGCGCAGCAAGGCGCTGCATCAACGTGAGCTCATTACCTCTCTCTGCCTTACTCAGGTTTCATTAATCCCTTACCGTAAGGAATTTAAAGTTTTGTGCGTCCAGTTACTAAAAACATTTTTGTGCATCGGTGGTAACTTCCTCAATTATCCATCAGACTTAATAATGATGGACATTTTCATAGTGCAGTCTTTATCTGAGAGTAAATCATACATTATATCCCGCATCAACAACTTCAGGCTGCTGAACACCCATGTCTGGTTTTTAACTCCTTGGACTATGAATACTGAATAGCTTACCGTCTAATATATCCCAGTTCTTGACACACGCCATTTTTTCCTAGATAGTCAGCATTTTTGCTTCACGCGGGGGAAGTCATAACGTTGTGGCTCATTGATGTGTGTGTATACACTATAATATCTTCAACCGCCAACACCAATGCATCAGTGGTGTTCTCTCTAGTGCCTTTTGTTCTGCGGATGACCATGGACAGTTGTGAGCTGAATAATTTCCTTACCAAAAAAGGAATTTAAAACTTTTTGCACTTGGATATTGCTGCCAACTGTTCTGTAGACACCCTCTTGGGTAAGCCCTGACAAAGAGAGGGAAGAAAAAGATGTCTTGAAAGACATTTTAGCCAGCAGAAATTTATAGCCTGTGCTCAAAGACAGAATAGTCAAATAAATTTGCAGTAGCTTTTCTTTGTAGCATTTGCAAATGAAAGATTTTGCTCTCTCCTTCAGATGGCAAGTATTACCACATTGCAGCAAAGCACTGAAGAATGATGTCTTACTAGAGACTAGTTAGGGCCAAATTAAATAAAGATTAGATGTCTTGCCATTTAATCAAAATGAAAGCGTAAGAGAGAGAAAGACAGAGACAGAAGAAACAGCCGCACCTACAGTAAAAGAAATTCAACATTTCTGAAATTCATTGCAGAACTGTGACATATTACAACTCCAAAGATGTGCATTTTCCTCCAGCTACAATCATAACACATATACTCTGCAAATCTGGATGATAATTATTTATTTGAAAAAACTTTTAAATAGTTTTTAAAACCATAAACATCAGAGTATTCCAGAATGCTTAAATGAAACAGAACATTGAGTTGAAGTTCCATTTTGAACTTCACACAGGAGGCTAACGTATAATAGACAACACTAACATGAATGGGATAAAAACACAGGATTAAAATGACTACATTATAACATTTAGCTGTCAATAATGCCAATTTAAATAAAGTTTAAATGACCCTACCTTTCATTTCAACAAAATTAATGCACTTCCTGACAAACTTGAATCCAACTTCATTGAGCTCCACTATAAAACATACATTCAAATACAAAGAGTGTTATATGCTGCATTTTATACGTACAATAAGTTTAGAACGACACCGAAGAAACAAATGAATAATGTGAAACATTTAGTGTCGTATATACTTTTTTAAAATCAGGTGTCAACAATACATACTCTCAGCTTGCTTTTGAATTGGTGAATGATATATCTGGAATGAAAATACAATGTAAGACGTAATACATTTAATGAACAGCAAAGGAACACAATGACCAATCGGATGAGACTTTTTCAGGCAATTCATTTTTAATTATCTAATTGATTGTAATGCATAAAATGCATCATTACAAATTCTACATGATAGCTGATGAAAATAAACATTCACACTGGGCCATCATTAAAGTCTCATAACGAAATGACACTGGGATTGATAATAATAATAATAATAATAATAATAATAATAATAATAATAATAATAATAAAACGTACAGGTTCTTTTCCATCCATTGCCTCCATCCACAGCTTCCTATTCGCCTCAGAAAGGGCTTGGAGTGTAACTGGTGCAGTTCTACACAAACAATAACAGAAAGCATAGCTATTACCGGAGGTACAACTAAAATGTACTTTTATGTTAGTTTTTCAGCATAAGCCTTGATATATGACAACTTTTAATGTACATGTGCTTTCCAGCTGGATGATGGGCATCAAAGAATTTTGCAGGCCCCTTATCACTCACAAAACTATCAGCATTAACAGTATTACAATCCCCTCTGAGTAAGAGGACAATAAAAATATAAATAACTTTGAATTCTGTAACAAAAAGGATATCCTTTCTTAACCAGTATATAAACAATGTATTAGGCATGGAGCGATATATCGTGCAACAATAACTTGCAGTGCAAATTTATAATGATTTGAAATGTGGAAATAATGAACCATGAAATACCTCAAATTGTTATTAGTGTCACGCCTGCCTTCGTACGATCCTCATGTGTGCCACGCCCCCTCATTACCACGTGTCAATTCCTGATCGTGATCACCTGTGTCCTGTTTCTTTTGACAAGTCTTGTGTATATTAGTCCACGTCTCCCCCTGTTCCCCAGATCCAGCATTGTATTGTTTTGGTATGTTCGTGGATGTCTGCCTTTCGTTTCAATTAAACCCCGTTTTCAGTCAGTCCGGCTTCTCTCGCCTGCTTACCCGCTCGCCCGCTCCGCGAAGCCTGACAATTAGGCTACCTAATCTTTCCCTAGCCGTAACTGCATTTAGACAGTAGAGGGCGCAACAACTCGGCCTGCCCCCCTATCGGCATCCAACTTAGCCTATATCCAGCCCTGCAAGCGTGCAAAATGCCCTATTTCTTATTGACTTTTTAATTTCATGTAAAAAAATATTTTGCAGGAAGGGTAAAAAAAAATCTTAAATGCACAACCATGTTCTTTTTTGTTGCTTGTTTTTTCAACTGCTGTAGCTCGATTTGCAGGCACATAAACAAAAAACATCCTTCTAAAAGACTGTAAAAGTTCAGCTTGCATTTCTACAGCTACTGTAGTTACCTTGAGACAATGTTGACCTTGTTTAATTTTTTTAAACAAAAAATAAATCTCATACAAGAAAATATAAACAATTATCATACTGATTATATACAACTATACCATTGAAATATCCATCCATCCATCTTCCAAACCTGATTATAAAATACAAGGCCTCTTGGAAAAAACAACAGGTGCAAGGCAGGGCATCACCCAGAACAGGGTGGCAACCCATCATACCATTTCAATATATGCACAATCATGTACTGTATATATATATGTACCCCTCTTCCACAATCATGTACTGTATATAGGTACCCCTCTTCCACAATCATGTACTGTATATATGTACCCCTTTTTCAAAACTGCTTATCAGGGAAAGGGTCACAGTGAACCTGAGGCAAGGGACATTCTGCACAAAATGCCAGTCTATCACTGGTCACAAGGTCTCTCTCTCTCTCTCTCTCTCTTTCTCTCTCTCTCTCTCTCTCTCTCTCACACACACACACACACACACACACACTTTCTGGTCCTGTGGGAACAAAGGAATCCACAGGGGGAAGATAACAATTTCGCACAGAGGAAGATGGGAGCAGTAATCAAACCTACAGCCAAAAACACAACCACGGTAATCACTAAGCCCGTATGCCACCTTCTTATACATTATAAAAAGTCATTTGCATATATTATTTCAACCGGTCACTAATTGTTACAGGCCGTGTGTGTCTGTGTGTCTGTGTGGCTTGTGTGTGTCTGTGTCTGTGTGTCTCTCTCCCTCTCCAGGAAGGAGACTCACCTGCAAACACTCGTTACACACAGGTGTGAGCGGCCTTTAAATCCTGACCACAGCCCACTCCCCTCTCTCTCTCTCTCTCTCTCTCTCTCTCCCTCTCCCTCTCCCTCTCTCTCAGACTGCTGCAGACAGCCTGGCAGCAGTATATGCTGATTGTCCCCATTTGTTTTCCTCCTCTGTTTTTACTTGTTTTTGACATGATAAATACCTTTCAATCAATCTTTGTTTCTTGTGTCCATTTTATGTTGCTTCCCTTTGAGCTTTTGGGTTGTAACACTAATGTCACACATAACATCAAAACGCCAATAGATAACAACAGAAATAAGCAATAAAGTTACATACAGGGACACACTGTTGGGGGGTTTTAGTTAAGGGACCATCGGGATTCACATAGCCCCTACATTTCCCACCTGTTTCCCCCAGCATGCACAAGTGCCCCCCCCAAACAAACTCTTTTCATGTAACCATATACCTCACTGACACTAGCACGGCTACAGGCTAAGGCGATACATACGTCTGCCAATAAAGTGATATGATTTCTGTATTCAACGTGTAAAATGCATGAAAACACTGCATTTGGCAACCATAAAATACAACCTCTGCACAAATGGTTCCAGGTATTGAACCAATCTGAAAATTTTACTGCTTTTTTCTCTGGATTGGCACACATACAGTGACGGGAAAAATACCAAGAATCGGGCTTTAATGTTGAGCCAGTCCCAGCACTGCACACTAGTGGGATAAAGGTTTTACAGACTGCAATTCACATCCCTGTGTATGTATTACCCAGTTTATTGTAGCAAACACTTCTTATACTACTCTGTTAAATACAAATATCAACATAAATAATTCACCCTACCATCAAATTTTATTTTGCTAGCAGATACCCAACATTGAAAGGTGTCTAACAAATCTGTGTAATCTTCTATATGTTTGGAAATATTTATTTTATTGTTAACGCTAACATCCCGTATAATGTATATCTCATCTTATATGTCACTTATCTAGTAGAGGGTGGTTGTGTAATTTGTAAAATTTAAATACAAAATACATATATTTTAAAATATACAGTGTACTCCTCAAGTATTTGGATAGTGACACATTTTTTATTATTTCGGTTCTGAAGTTTTAAATTAAATACTCAAGCATACTGAGTGTTTCATTTCAAATCCATTTTGACGGTATAAAGAGCCAAACTAATTAAGTATTGCTGTCCAAATACTTATGGTCTGCACTGTACAATTAAGCATTTTCAAACTCACTGCATCTCCAAATAATGCTTCTATTATTTTCTTTTGCAACCAAACCGTCCTCTATCATACCACCTTTACGATGCCTCATACAATGAAAATTAAATTTCACCATTGCATGAACGAACCTTAAGTATTTCAGCAGTGCATACTGGTGATGTGCCCAGATTATATACACAGTATCCCAATAAAGACTAACAAGAATGTCTTCCTTTGACACGCTGCATGGCTAGATGACAGTTCCCCAAACCTCTCCTCAGGGGCACCTCAGCCATTTCACGGATTTATTGCATTTCACCAGCAGCTCAATTAATTAATTTAATTAGTAAAATGACTCAGCGATGTGCTGATTAGTCTCACTGCAGGTGTGCTAGGGGTCCATGGGTGTATGTGACAGTGGCTACAAATATTCGGGTGACTTGAGGAAAGGTTTTGAAATGGATAACCTGGCACTTTGCCAGACATAATATCATAGTTTTACACCTAAGTGAAGATCATTTTAAGACTTTTAAGAATTTTGCACAGTACTGTATAATATATATCAACATAAGCCTCCAGGCTTAATGAGCTGCCATAATTAAAATTTTTCATATTATGTCATGTTCTAGAAACAATGAAATGAAATGAATAATCTATACCTGGCTGATTAGACATTTTATCACATTGATAAACATTTTATAGGGGAATGCAATTTCACCTTTCACACGTTTCTATATCGAAGCAGAAACGTTTGTCTATTGACTCACTCCTGCGTCTGATGCACAATTTAAGTTTCAACTCCACAGGGCCCTGTAAGAAATAATGAAAGAACAGGAATGGTATTGCAGAAAAGAATTTTAAAATATTTCAATTAAAAAAGCTAGAAACATCCATTATGACAGGCAACCCCCAGTAAGTTTTCGTAACTGAAACTTCGAAAATCTAGCAGGAGAAAAAAAGGAACCAAAAAAAGGCATCCTGAATGAATGATATCACATCTACTTAACTGCGTTTTTAAAAATAAATATTATAATCCAATAACTTACCTGTTTGGTAACAGGCTTCTGCTCAACAGGGATCATAATGAGTATCTTGTTCTCTTTGTAATACTTGCAGTAATATTTCACCCATGTAATGCCCAGAGCCCCTTAAACATACATGAAGAATTACATATAATTCATGTGGATAAGGATCATGAAATCTACACTACAGAACGAAAAAACAAGAGCATTTGCCTGTTCGGTTTACAGAGCAATACCTTGTACGAGCATTATTTATTGCTATTCAACAATTAGAACGATTATACTGGAATTGAACCAAAACGAGAGAAATATGCAGATGGTTAAATTTTAGTTGTAAAATATGAAAAATAAATTGGCTGGTTTGTTGAGGACATTTGTGAAATGGGTTACATTTCTCCTGTGAGTACAGGTAGCCTTCAATGGTGGGCTGCCCGGGAATTCTGCACATCTGAGGAGAGCCTTTCATTCTCTTCATGAGCTCCTCCATCTCTTCACGGGTGCTTTCAAAGTGGTTCCTCGTCTGAGAGACATATTGATTCAGAGGATGTCAGACAGCACTTGAGCTAAAGAAGTCCCCCCCCCCCCCCCAAATACTCCTACCCATTAATAATAAGTACTCACATTTTGCAGGCTGAGCTGCAACTCCTGCTTATATGGCATGAAGTCTTGAGTTGTCTCAAAGGTGAGGTTATTCAGTGTCAGAAGACTCTGGAGGAAAGCTAAGACCTGCATTGCAGATTGCACATTTCTTTAAAGTCGTCTGCGTAGTTTTATCCATGCGTAGATAACAGATGGCATAGACAGGCTCCACTGAAATTGGGACATAAAACTTCCTGTACTCACAGGTTCCACCACATCGAATTTCTTCCTGTCTTGCACCTGCTGGATCTGGTAGACATACTCCACTGAGGACTCGTAAAAGTTTAGCCTCTCTTTGTCAAGCTGCTCATCAGCCTGGAATTTGACCAAAGCCAAGAAAGTCAGGAAGGTGAAATGGGAGGGAAACCATATAGAGTCTAAATAAAAGTAAAATAGGATGGTATACAAGGCGGCAACATGCCCTATGCTGCAATTTACCCTGCAGTTCTGCTCGGGCTTACTTAACGAAATTGACTGGAAGACGGTGGAGCATCAGTGACGTCTGTCGTCACTTTAAACGTTTCATTCTAAGCACCAGCTTTGTTCTTCCCTTGACTTTAGATCTTTTCAGTCAGTTTGCCCAACTTTCATTTAATCAGAAGTGCTGCAAGAATCTCGTCAAAATGAAGAGATGCAAGAAACTCAGATTTCCTCATCTTTTAAGTTCTCTGTGCCTACATGTTTACTAAACAGGTCGATCAGGATTCCACATACTTCTGAGTAAGTATAATTAAATTCTATATTCTGTAGCATTTGCTGGTATGTTTACATTTCGTGGGAATGTTTCTCTGTTTGGATAAGACTATTTTGTAAGTATAAATATACAAATATAACATGGGATTTGGTGTCCTGTTCTGGATGTAGTAAGCAAAGGCGCTGGATGGATGATTTTCAGGTCACAAGATTTAGTCCCTTTTATGTTGTTTAAAACAAAAGTATTGGTAACATATTACTTGATGGGGTTACAAATAATATACTAGTACACTCTTACTTAATACAGAACCTAAGTGTTAGTTATGTACTGATCCCATGTTCGTTCATTAATCAATCATAATGGTTCACGTATTTCATGTAGTTACTATATTTGTTCATGATTTATACTTAGTAACAGAGTTACTAAGTTACTTGTGTCCCCTAAGGTGTTACCAAAGCATCTGCTCATTGAGAATAATGTAATGCTATAAAATAAGTAATATCCACAGTACAAAACCAATCTTAACTCACCTCTTGTAAGTGAGTTTCCTTTTTTTTGGATGATAAGTTTAAATGTTTGTCCAACACAGAATAATATTTCTCACTTTCTTTCTCAAACTTCTTTTTTTTCTCCTAAAACACAAAATCACTTTTTCAGTTCAAAGGTTCATTTGATCTCTTCAGACAGATCAAGTCATCTTACAAATCTATTAAAGTACAAATCCTGCAGTTATGGAAAAAGCCAATATTAAAATAAACAGAAATAAATATACATTCTAAGTACTGCACGATTAAGAGAAAAGAAATCCTAAAATATATTTTATATACTACATATAGCATGTAATTAAGACTATTGACAATAAGATCAAAATGACAACATTCAATGATCAAGGAACATTTATCATATACATTCGAAATTAAACAAATTTCAAAGATATATTAATGATACTCTGAATGTAAACTTTTTTAATTTATGTAGCTTTCAAAGAGTAAAGCTGGACAGAGTACTCAAATCTTTAAGCTATAATGATCACGTAATTGGATTTGTAATTGGTACAGTATGTGCATGTAATTACCAAACAGCTATTAACACATCTACACTGATATTCGTAGCTCAAAAGTTTCAGAAATTATGTGTAAAGCAAGAAAGGTCAGACCATTCCATTATGTATTTTTTCGTAATAATTTTGGCATGCCTGATTTAGCCATTTTTCAGTATGAGGCTGTTGGAACATAGAAGTATTTTCAAAACATAAAGCATGACATGGAGGAGCTTAAAGGCAGCTGGAGCATGAGCGCCGTGGCCTGGAAACACACGCAGAGCCAGTTCCGGACTGGGAAGAAGCCCGGCACCGGTTCCGGAAACGCACTGGTGGAAACAGGGAACTGGTGTAAAATGCGGAAACTGAACTTACTACAGCTAGAGTGAAATCTTTCGTTTATAGTTCATTAACAAAGCCAGTAGACAGAAATACTGAGCAATAACATTCCTTCTAAGGGCGCTGGTAAAAGTTTAAAACTGCAAGAATGTATTTATGATTGTGAGCTCTTTCCACCATGTTGAACTGGATCCAGCTAGAAAAGTTCTCCTGGCTGCCTGTCAGCTCTGCTTGGCCCGCACAGTTAGGTTAGACTGTGCGTTTGTCGTTCCGCGCCATTCGGCAGAGAGGATCTGCACCTAATTAGCACTGACGTGATAGACTGCAATCTGGACTGTACATGGGCAGCAAGAAAACAGAATCAGGGTGGATGGGAGGCACAATCTTTAGGTTTCTCTATCTTTATGCGATTTCTGACTCCAAGGTTCACTTCTGTATAGCATAGAAAACAGCAAAAGAACATTTATTGCATCTATAATGTGCAGTTTCTGTTAAATGCTTGCAGCCAGCAAACATTCACTATTTAAACCATGTTTTTTTCCTTAGCTGTGAGACATTCCAATAACTGAGAAATTTCTTTCTAAGATTCCCCTCTTCCCATCTAATGCACACCACCTGCTGGTGGTTCTCCGTATCATTACTGCGCATCAGCACAAAGAAAACAGGAGAACACACCAAACACACATTAACAAATATCACATTACACTGTTCTTTTTTGGTAGATTTTATACACACATACACATGCACCAACATACATACAGTACATTAACAGTACACATATGCAAAAAAAACATACACACAGTACTGTGCAAAAGTCTTATGCGGCCAGATCTTCGTGTAGATGTAAAACTGTGATGTTATGCCTGTCAAAGTGTGTTACTTACCCATTTCAAAACTTCTGCTAAAATCAACCCAGTATTTTCAGCAACCCTACAATACAGCCATGGATTTTTTGACTTGGCCGCTAGCATACCTCACAGAGCTGATCAATATCTCATTTACTTTTTGAACTAATTAACTGATTAAATTTAATAACTACATGGAATGGTTGAGGTGCCCCTAAGGAGGCACATAAGAACATAAGAAATTTACAAACAAGAGGAGGCCATTCGGCCCATCAAGCTCGTTTGGGGAAAACTTAACTAATAGCTCAGAGTTATTAAAATCTTACCTAGCTCTGATTTAAAGGACCCAGGGTTTTAGCTTGCGCTACACTAACAGGCAGAGTATTCCATACTCTAACTACTGTACATGCTGTGTAAAGAAGTGTTTTCTCAAATGCAGTTAAAAATGTTCTCCCGCTAATTTCCACTTATGACCATGAGTTCTAGTATTTAAACCAGGGGTCTCCAGGGGTCCTGGAGAGCTACCTTCCAGTAGGTTTTCTGTCCCACTTGGCTTCTGATGACCCACACCTGTTCCTGGTATTTACCTGAGAACAGGTGTGGCTCATCAGAAGCCGGGTATGATAGAAAACCTACTGGAT
>JAODLC010000042.1:1442711-1455150 GCA_026781145.1 Hippopotamyrus pictus | reverse complement strand
CACACCTGTTCTCAGGTAAATACCAGGAACAGGTGTGGCTCATCAGAAGCCAAGTGGGACAGAAAACCTACTGGATATAGTAGCTCTCCAGGACCGGAGTTGGAGACCCCTGGTTTAGACCACATCACATAGAATATGGAAATTGTGTCACTGAAAGTAATGAATGACTCGCTTATGGTGTCTGACCGAATGTGTGTTCTTGTCTGGGCTTTGAGATCTAAGTGCGGCGTTTGATACCGTAGACTGTGACTGCCAACCTAAGAGGTGCTAAGTGGACATGCCTGGCAAATGAGGGCTACTCCAATCAGGGGGGGAAAGCCTCCCTTGACAGGCTTAAGAAGCTCCAGAAGAAGCTGAGGAAGGAGGGAAAAAGTAAGGGATGCAGTTGTGCATGCATGCTTTTCGTGGGTGGAAAATGGGAGAATGGCTGCCCTGAAGAGAGCGCCACCTCCTGTCTGCAGGGGCCTGCTGACTGCAGACACCCTTTTGCTATGATTTTCCCTCATGTTCCACAATAAACTTTGCTCCTTGTGGGGCAGCTAGAGTCTCCCGTCTCCTTTTCCCATTATAAGACAATGAAATTCTTCTGTATCGATCAGAATCCTTAGTTAGTATTAAAGGGCTGGCTTTGTCCTGGTTTGGGGATCTTATCTAACTTGACACTATAAGTTTATATGAACAACAAACATCTGAATTAACCAGAGTGACCTATTATTGTTTACGCTGCATAAACTTGCTGACCAGGGTTGAGGTACGGACTTGAGTTCGGACTTGGACACCAGTCTCGGAAATGAATGAATGGACTCTGTCTTGTCACACACTCCGGGTGGGTTTTTAATCAGCTTTGAGATGGACTCGAACACCCGTGACTCTAAAAGCCTTCCCAAGTCCAAAGTGTACGTCTGAAGCCTGTATGCAGCTGTAGCTTCTAGGCTGAAGATACACAGCTATATGTATCAGTCAAACCAGGTGAGCTGTCACAGCTGTGAAAGATACAAAACCTTTTGTTGGATATGAGGAGCTTGATGGCTGGTAACTTCCTCCTACTAATCTAGACAAAACGGAAGTATTGTAACTTGGCTCTACAGGAGTTCAATGTTTGCTTAAGCTTGTAAAACTTGATTTTTTTTTTCTGTTGAACTTGGTCACGCGTTTAAAAATCTTGGCGTCATACTGTAGTTCACAGATGCTATTTGATGCCCCCATGCAGCGTTTCTTTTCCATTTGACGGACATAGCGAGGTTTTTATTCCCTCTCCTTTTTCTAGCAAAGTTAGGAAGATATTATTCATCTTTCCATTTTCTGTAGCTACTTGTCCCATTAAGGAAATACATGCAGACTCCAAACACATGCAGCCGCTGATCGCAGAGGTGTAAGACAACAGTGCCACCCCACGTGATTCACCCATGATCTAGGAACACTAATCCATGGCTTTATAAGTTTAAGACAGTATTACTGTAACGCGGTACTGTCTGGAAATATCGCTGACTCCTTAAAGACTACAGCTGGCAGAGAGTTATTACTAGAATCAGGAAGTTGGTTCATATTAGCCCTGCAATGTATTCATGACATGTGCTTCCTGTTAAGTTATGCATTGATTTTAAGATACTATGACTAATCTCTAGATATTTGAGTGGCCTTGATTATCTGTGTGATGTTTTAGTTGCGTACAACTCCACTGCTTTGCTTTGCACTCAGGGAGCTGGTTATCTGTTAATTGCCAGAGTATAAAGAACCACTTGGGCTACAGAGTAATTTCCTATAGAGTTCCACAGCAGCGGGATTCAGGCTCACTCCAAATCTTTAAGTAAGGGACAGAAAAAACTAGTTTAGTTTAGTTTACAGCTTTTAGTAGTTACTCAGTCCCAGCTGGGGTTATAATCTGAGGCAGAGACTAAAGTAAGGATCACCATCATCAACTTTGGATGAGCTGTACTGTGAGGGCTGTCACTCTGGCTTTGCGTGCAGCCATGTGTTACTGGAGTTCTGCTGTTACTCTTGCCTATGTCCCGGCCTGCATTTGCTTCCTGGTTTTGCTACCATGCCAGAGGTTCTTTACGGTACTCACCTTGCTGTCTTGCTTTATCATTTTTTTTGATTTGTAGTTGCTCATGTACTGTCCTTATCCACATCCCCCTGGGGGTGCCCGAGGACCGACTTAAGAAACAATGACCTAAAGCCCACTTAATTGCCCATCACTGCTAGATCACACCTGCAAACCTGCCTGCCGAGTCCGCAATGTGCAGAACTACTCATACTGTTCCGCCATCTGCCCGGATGTAGCCCGCAGGTATTCATGTGAACCTGTACTGTCCAGCCAGCCAGAGGAGGACGGTCCTTTACATCACAGCACAAATACTATTAAATAATAATAATAATAATAATAATAATAATAATAATAATAATAATAATAACAAAAAAAAACGACTGAGGCCTCACACCGCCAGCTTTGGAAGTGGGATTCCAGCCTCTGTTGAACATGTGTGTGTGTGTGTGTGTGTGCATTGGGGGGGGGGGCTTTGGCATATTCTCCCCTTCTCTCATGGATTTCCTCCCACAGTCCACAGAAATGCAACTACTCAATTTAATGTCTCGAAATTAGCTGGTACAGACCAAATCAGCCCCGATCCCCCCACCCTCCTAAACGCACAAGGTACCCCCCCGATATTCATCGGGGTTTGTCTGTACCATCCATACGCAAAACTAAACCTTTGCAAACTGAACAACAAAAGTGTTTACTTGTCCCAAAGTGCCGAAAAGTATAGCTGACTTATATGGATATGTTTGCACAGCATAAGAAAGGTAACTTCCTTCCATCACTAATTTCACTTCTGTTCTCCCACCACCCTCAGCCCTCTACTGTATACGGATTAATTCTTAAGTGTTACTTTTGTAATCACTATCACAATGATTTATGAGATAAAGTTATCACACATTAGTAGTTAGCTACCTATATAGGAATGATATCTTTTGCAAAGCACAGAATGATATTCTTGTATTGTAATTACTGACATAAATATCATGTGGTTCAAAGGCAACAAGGACCTTTAAGGCAGATGAACACTACAGAGGAAATCTGTCTGATTGGGTGATTCAGATCAATGACACTACTTGCTGACTTATTCAAACTCAATTATTATTATTAGACCACTAATTACTCATGAATAGTTTACTTTTTCAAACCCTTAAGACTCTTGCGCTGAGAATTTCTTATGTTTTCTAAGCAATGAGCACTCAGATTGAACCACTACGAAAAACAATATCTGCACAATCTCTTACTGCTTCATCCTGCTGCTTGGATGTAGGATACCAACATAGAGAAAACAACTTACAGAAAGTTATAAACTTACATAAACGTACATACTATTATAGAATAAGCAGATAACTTGAGTACTGTGTAGACTTACCGATGTTCATCTCATCATCAGTCATGGAATCCCCAATGAAATCAAACTGAAAAGCTTGAAGCGTGTGGGCAAATTTCTGAACAGCCAGGGAGTAATCTGAAAAACACACACAGCTTATGATTACAGAGTATGATGACAATACAGTAGGGTACAAACAAATCCCTTTTTATTAACATTTCTTTAAATGGATATCAGAACACATCATATGGCCCAGAAGACAACATTGAAGGCCCTTACAGACTTCTTATTCAGAACATCAGGTACGACTGGGTGATGAACGTATAATTATTCACACAAACACTTGAGTTATTATTTCAGTTCAGGTATGATGTATGACTGAAACCAGAGGTCAAAGCTGCCACTTAAAACTGAAACTTGCTGTACGGAAAGAGTCAGTAGAAAAAAGGCGCTTGTGAGGTGAGCGCCCTTAAAAGAAAATAACTGAGAAAAGGCAGTAACCAGTACAGATAACTGAGGAACCAGTACGGATAATTGAATAACCAGTACGGATACCAACTACCAAAGCAAGTACATGTTAATGTTCATTCCATGATCTGTCAAAAACAACTAGGACAATCATACATTGTCATGCTGTTCAACCAACACTAACGTTTTTTTATACATTATTGACAACAGTAAAATATATATACAGTAAGCATTTCATTCAATCTGGTATAGAATACAGTATTCTCATACATTGGGCATTCGCTTCTTTAATATTATTGGCCATATATCATGGTAAGTAACTCGATACTACCAAGATGTTTTAAAAGAATGCCAGGGTCAGGTTAGAGTCAGGGGAGGGGGGGTATCGCAGGAAGCATAGGGCACAAGGCTGGGGTACACCCTGGATGGGAAGAACATGCAAACTCCACATAAACAGATGTGAGCTTGGTTGAAGCTGCCAGGAATGCATCATCTTTTAATAAGCTCACAGAACTGGAAGTTCTCTCCTGTAAAGGGTGTGAGTCAATTTTATAGGGTCAGGTTACATATGATGGCTTAACTAAACCCTGCTGGCAATAACTAACACTATAAATATAATGGCAACCATGGGACCCTTTGTGTGAAATACATGTGTCAGTGTGGGGCAGACTGAAAAATGACGAGGGCAAGAAATAGCTAACCGACCTAATACCGATTATAAACAGAACAGTAGCACCTGAACGTGTCTTTAAATATCTGTGCTTGAAGTACACAGTTTCCACAATTGTTCATCACACACTTGTTACAATCCTGCCAAATACTGTTTGCAGTTTCCTGTAAATAAACCCTTAAGTAGATTGACAGGCCCTTAAAAAGCATTTGCTGGTATGAATGGTGTATTATCCTCAGTCTTTTCCTTCGGTCTGAATGCTTGAAAAATGTTTTTTGAAATAAAAAAAGGAATTGCGGCTGGGTGAAGTCAAAAGGAAGTGAAACCAACCATTTCCAAATAGCAAACACCTTCATTCTGAGGCCCTTTTCTCTTCTCATTTCAGAAGATGATGTCATTACACCACCACAATTCCTTTGAGAGGTTAGGAAGCATTCTGATGATATATGAGCACTTTACATAAAATTCAGTGCATTTACATTTATTTAGCAGAGGGCTTTGTCCAATGTGATATACAAGCATACTAGCACATTAGCCGTTCCTGTGGAAGGTCTACGCAGAGGATTATGGGAGCTAGGTGCCAAGCCACGTTAACCTCCCCACCGTGACTCATAGAGGGTGACTGACAGGGATGTCAAAACCGAGCTCAACACTCACAGTCAACACAACACTTTAGTTTAACTGGCTTATGTGTGTGTCTGTCTGTCTGTGTGTGTATATATATGTGCGGTGTGCATCCACCCTGTGTTGAACGGACGTCCCACAGCGAGGAAGTGCTGTGGTCTGTGTTTCCTGTTATAGGCTTAAAGGTGATCAGATTAGATTAAACCTAATTGTCCCCATGGGGAAAATTGGCTTGGACAAAGTGCATGACGGCTTTATATAAAAACACATTACAACATACAAAGAGAGACACAAAAAAAAATTAAATAACACAACTGCTTATTTAATGTAGTGGTTATGTAAAATGGATGGAGTTTCAGGCATAATTATTTGTGAGTGACAGTTCTTAGCTGTGTTGTTCTCTACTCAAAGAAGAAAAATATGTGAACATTATCAGAAGTAAATGAAGAAAATACAAAAAATATTTAATTATCTATACATGAATGAATAGTATTAGACAAACCAATTACCACTGGTCAAATGGTAACTGTATGCCAAACACACATTAACACACTTAATTAGGCGTCTCCTAAACCATTTATCTTCCAAACACTTTTCCAGAACAGTTATATGAGGAAGTATGGACTCCATTCCAGGCAGCATGAGGCACAACACACTAGTACACACTTATCAGGATGCCAGTCCTTCAGAGGGCAGATACACACGTACTCTCTCACACTACCCAAGGTGGAAATTTCAGGTCCAGAAAGTAAGAATCCAGACCATGATTTAGTCAACCAACTAGTATGAGGAATCACAGTCACAGAGCGCTCAACTGGTTGGTTGAAACTAAATCATGGTCTGAATTCTTACGTTCTGGATCTGAAATTTCCAGCTCTGCACACTATGGCAACCAGGTTCTCTGGTGAAAACCTGTATTAGCTGGGAAAAAAGATGCAACTTCAGCCACACTCCCAACCTTAGAGGTGAGAGGCGATGCCTCCCCTATGCATCATGCGCCATATTGCTACAGGCAGAGGTGGAAAGTTCAGGTTCAGAAAGTACAAATCCAGACCAAGATTTTGTTTCAACCATACTCTGTATACTCTGCCAGTGTGACTATATATGCTCAACTGGTTGGTTGAAACAAAATCTTGGTTACATGCCGCTAGTTATTTATTCAGGGTACCTGAGGATGGATAACAAGCCTACAGCCCAAAGTTGACTATTTATAAGGATGCTTAAAATTTGATTCAGATATTTAGATTATTTTATAAATTCTTCTTACATATCTTACATCACATGCTATATTTAAAAGAATTAGTCCCAAAACAACAGATGAATTTACACAAATCCTTCACCTGTCATGGTTTTCAACAGAATCTAAAAATGTCAGCATATTTTTTTATCTTGGATTTGGAGAAATAATGGTTCTGGCAGTTGCTCATTCCACATTTCAGTGCATCTAGATGCCAGAATTTGACTAAAGCCTTACAATGAATGAGGGAGATTCCAAAAGTAACAAGCTGTAGCATATGATTCTCACGCTTTCAACACAACAAGCCGCAGCAACAATAATTTAAATGCCTTATGTTGGTAGACTTGTGAAAGTGCACAAAAGAGCATTATTTATGCAGAATACAACGTATTTTAAACAAGTAGAGTAAGGACTCATTCATCTTTGGGACAATACATGAAAACTCTATTCTAATGTATTTTATAGGCAAAATAAATTAATAAATACATTTCATTAATGTCACTATGCTCAAGTATTAAGAGTATATGATGTGTGTTTTGAGTATTTCTTTTATGAAGCTTTTTTATATTTAAAATAAAACAAAGGGTGAAATAAATACATTCTAAATCATGACATAAGGCATTTTCCCATCAAGATACATTAAAATAAGCAAAAACAAGTATTTAAATGTGTATAATACATAGCATGATGAATTTAGGACTCATACATTTAAAAAAAAAAATCTTATTTATATATGAAAACCATGACCATGAGTATAAAACTGCCATTCTGAGAAGTTAGGTTGCTATATGGGTTTTAACAGTCCATTTCCATTCAAAGAACAAGAAAATCAAAATGGCTGCTCCCTCTGGCTCTGTGAGGAGGTAAACAATGTGCTAGCTTGTCAACTCCATCACCATCACATCTTATCATTTTAAAAGATATAGTACAGAGTTTAAGTCGAATGAGATTGTGGGTATATATATATATATATATCTGCACAGCCTATGAATACTTTCCTCGGTATTTTCAAATATGTTGTTTCGCACAGCCAACGTAACCCATGGATAGATGCAAATATTCAGAAAATGCGGCATCAATGACAATGCATTGATGACAGGTTACAGGAAGGTTTATCAGAATGAAAATGCACAACATCATTGTCAAAACCGCATAAAAGTGGAAACAGTAAAGTGGCAGATACTGTTTGACATGACAGCACAGTCATCGGAAACAAAGTAGCTACCAGATAGAGCCGCATTTTGATTGACTGCTGAGCCTGGCTACTATAACTATCTGCTCCTTTCCAGAAGTAGAATAGTAAACAAAACAGCTTGGAATTATTAATATGCTCGATGTTATTTTCATGCATAACCATTTTAATTGTCGCTTTTTTTCTAATGTTGTTATTATTAATCATACATCACCATGACCATCACTTTTAAACAATACCATAGATATGTAATGTGGCTTGTATTGTGGGATATCCTTTATGTTCCAGTCATCTAGCCAGATTAAAAAGTCCCCAGTGTAATCCAAACACAGAATCAAGTCATTTTAAGATTTAATACAGATTTAATAGCCGCCCGGATCAATTCTCGCCCGCCAAGAAAAGTACTTACTCTTGATTCCAGTTATCACATTATTGCCATCTTTAATTAAATCCTTCAGGAACTTGCTCGTTCTTTCCAGTTCCGCTTCGTAGCATTTCAATCTCTCCCGAAAATCGGGACTGTCCAGATAGCAGTCACTAAACTCCAGTGGAGGGTGTCCCATAGTTTCCGAGCAAGGAAATGCGCGTTAAATTGCCTAAAATGGATAAATCGACCTTATGGACTTCAGATGACTCGGTAGACGCCGAAAGTGTTAACTTGGTATCAGTATTCCACCTTTTTCACTGCGAAGATTTCACACATCCTCAGCGGGTATGTCCTACGAGCGGCTTGTTTTCCCAAAATCAATATTGATTATCCAGTCAGATCAGCAGCTTTCCGACAGCGTTTCTTATAATACATCTACTTCAGCGGTATTTTTCCCCTTTGCCTTCGAAGCGGAATTTATCCATGCTCACAATTTCAAATACGAGTATTAACTTTTCAAGCGTAACACGAATTCGATCTTGGCTTTCAGACGATTTCCTCGTTGTATGCTCTGGAATATTGTACAGTACACGTTGGGCAAAGCGATGGACCTCCCATTTCAACATCCATAGTTTTGCCTTAAAGAGATAGTAGCGTGCTCTGGTAAGAAAATGCATGTATGCACGCACACTTAAATAGGCAAATTAAATGCTTTGTTGGATTAAAACCTTCTCCAAAATCATCCTACTATAATCATTGACTAATATTCTTTTGAAATGATTGTTCGGATGATACTTTGTCCAAATGGCAGCTTGCGTTCTATAGGTTAATCAGTCAATGACTAGATTTGCAGAAATTAGTACCAGCTTAATTATTGCATATCCTATATAGGAAATATTTTCAGGCGGAGGATGTTTGCAAAATAACACGACTGATAGTGAAGCAAATTAAAGTGAACGGACATAAAATTAAGTTGGTGCAGTAGCCTCTTCCATCTCTGTGAAAAGACGATGCTCTATAACATTGTCAAATGAAGTTACTAAGTTCTTCCATAACATAATATAGTTTTGTGGGGGGAAAAACAACCTAATGTTTGACTTGGGGCGTGTCCCGATTTTTCTGACATGATAAAAAAAAAACAGTACAACCCTCGTCGGTAGTACTTGGTCTTGTCTGTCACACGTAGCGATTCTTCATTTTAGTTTTCTTTCTTTTGAAAGCCACAGACACATGGGAGAGGGCTGAGTATCTAATCACATACTGCCCCTTCCTAGGATAGTTATAACTCTGCTACTACAGTTGATGCTACAACATTTTTTTAAATATCAATTAGCATGTCATGGTTACATATTTTTAGAAAATGCAGCGTTTTATTCAAAGGGTGGTAAAAACAAACATAAATCGTCATTTTATCAAATGAGGCATATATCTTATTGATTGCATTAGACTGATTCTCTATGAACATTTCAACAGTGGAATGAGGGAATATATATGATTATCACTAAAATCGTATAATCCAGCCAATGTTCAGTGTGTAATTCGGGTGTAGCCATTAAATACAAGAGTAACTGGCAACTACTGAAAGTAGTTCCGCGTGGGAAATTAATTAATTAAATAAATACAATGCTTCCGTAAAATGAGGATTTGCAAGTATATACTTACTCGCCCCACGGTATAGGATGCTTGCCCTGTGATTTAAAACGGGGGGGGATGGGGGTTGAAACTGATCCACCACCCTGCGGAGCATAGGTGCCGCCCTAATTTAACATACCTAAGCCAGGGTGGTGGCGGGGTTGGTCAGCCCTGTTCTGTAGAGTCAAATAATGTAGTTGCTGTGTCTCATGATCTTAGTGTTTTTATAGATACAAGTTATTGGGGAATATTTCATTTTCTTACATCTAATAATGTGCACATGAAGTTTTTGTGGGGTTTCCATTTAGAACAGGACATGCAAAGACTCTTTCATAATTATGTTCGGGAATATCCATCCATTTTTCGTAACGGCTTAGCAATTTCACTGTCACAGCAAACCTTAGGCCTATCACAGGAAACATAGCTCACAGGATATCCCGGACAGTATGTCAGGTCATGACAGGGCACAAGCTCACACAGACACATACAAAGTAAGAGAATTGACCTAAACTTTGGAATATGGGGGGAAAAAATCCAAAGGACCCTGAACACTCTTATTTGAGCACATGAAGAACTTCCATATACACAGAAGCTGAGAAGGAGTGAAAATCACAAAAGTATGAAGATAAAACACTAACCACTGACTCACAGCACCACCTCTGCCTAGATGCATAATTTATGTAAGGGATAAACCACAATGAGGTGTGCAGTAATATGAAAGTTAATCAATGACTACTGCTAACCAAGTTAGACTTGATTATTTTTGTATAACCACATACATCAAAGTGGTTAATCTCTCTAATATGACGGCTAATGAACAAAAAAAAAACAATAGAATAAACTTGTCACGGTAAGTTTTTCAGAAGAAAATTATTTCAAATAGCATTTAGTAATGGTCCAATGTGCCCTTAGAAATGTAGCCCCTATAAGGATAGAACATCTGGTCAGGCTGCTCACTGTAAGTGGAAAATTCGTTAAGCTACTGTATCATAGAAACAGGTTCCTTTCTGAAAAGCAAGGAAAATTATACTAATAAGAATGACTGCTTATTTATAAGTAAAAAGTCACACAGGTTTTTATATTAACTTGCTTAATAAAACAGCAAAACACATTAATAAAGAACTTATTAGGCTACCTATGCAGTTACACATTAAGTATGAACACCCATGTGACATGTCTGGACCAATAGGAAAATAGTTTTTAATTTACCAAAGCCTTGGTATAAAGTATAATATTCTGTCTGTTTTTCAGCATTGATATTTCCTGTAAGTACTGTAAATATATAATGCAACACATGAAATACCCATATAAAGGAAACATTGCATGGTTGCTGCATTTTGAAGGAAAATATGTGAAAACCAAAGACAAATAATGGAAGCATCCCACCAAAAAAGGTCTTTTAACTTTTAATTAAATAAATCACAATTACAATTGCAACTAGAAAGATGAATCATATTAGGTTGAATGCCAATTAGAAAAATGTGTCATTATAAAAGAGGCCTGACAATCAGCACTTTGATATGAAGGCTTGAAAATGTTCCATTCAGACTTGACACATGCAAGACGTTTTTCCAGAAGTCTGAGTCAAATTGCACAGAAGCTTCCACCAGACGTTTCTAGTAAACTTTGACTGCTCCCCTGGGTCATCCTGGGCCATCTGGCCTCCTCTGGAAGTCCATGACTTACACAGAAGTCCAATAAAAATTCAGAACTTAAGATTAGATCTGGGCAGCCGTTCTTTCCAATCACACTCTCCAGGTATCCACATAATTTCCCATCTATGTGTTTTCCAGCATGACCATATTAGGGGGAACCCTTTTGAGCACCTCATCCACTTACCCTAAGAATATGGATATATTGTATAAATCTGTATTTTCATTGGATAAAAAAATATTTTTTTATTCACGAAATATATAGGACTTACTTTAATGTGGATTATTCCTTTAACTTTCATCATTAAAATGTAACAAAACGTGTGTGTTAAGTGTTTTCTGCTGTAGTTTGATTGGAAAGCAGTGGAAAAAGCTCTTCCACTGACTGATGAGACATATTTGGGAATAATGGCTATTCTTTGAGGAATGCACTTTATTCCTGTATTACATTTTTGTTTAAGTTGACAAATCCTGCCTGTCGTGTCCACTTGACCCTCCTGTCTCCTCCCTGATGTGGCCCTGATAAGCCACACCTGTTGCTTGTTACCCCTTTTTAGCATTTCTATTTAAGTACCTGTTTGTCTGCCCATGACCCTCCCTTTATCCGCCTTCTTCTTTTGACCCCTTGCAGTCTTGTTTGTTTCCCTGTTCCTGTTCAGTTCAATAAACCCCTTTACTGCTCGCCAAATGCCTGCCTTCAGGTCTTTCGCCTCCCAACTTGTGACACAGTCAACAAAAGCCTATACACTCTCTTTGATGCTAACACTGAAATTATTTTATTTACATTTTCAGTTTTTAAATACTACTTTTGTCCATGCATACAGAAAATCGTGGTCAGATATTCCACAAGACCAGTACAGGGCAGATGTATTGCAACAAACAGAAATACAAGCAATGTTGTGAAATGGCTAAATGGCTTTTATGAACAGATTTACAGTCATTATTAGGTTTGGACAGTAATACAGTACAATATACCACATTATCTTACAGTCATCATTAGGCTTGGACGGTAATACAGCAGGGTTCCAAATAAGATTTTCAACTTGATTAGCAGTTTTGCTAATCAAAATTTTCAAAAGTTGCAATTTCATTAGCAGTTTTGAAATTTGATTAGCAAAAATGACCACTAACTACTACATGAGCGTCGTAAAGTATTCACACACGTTTAATTTTTTTGTATTAAAATGAATTAATGATAACACTTTGTTGTTCAGTTTCAGAACTTAGCAAAG
>JAODLC010000042.1:1412643-1436706 GCA_026781145.1 Hippopotamyrus pictus | reverse complement strand
CTAATTAGAGGACTGATTGGCTGAAGAGTCCTCACACCTGGGTTTGAACAGCTGACCTACAGGTTATCCCAAAAGCCCGCATACACACCGGCCTTTTGCAGATAAGATTGGCCACCCCTGACATAGAGTTTTGGCAGGGCTACTGGCCAGGTGGTAGACAGACGTTAAAGTTTTTCGACAATTATTGAGCAGCTCAGGGGCCTGATTCGTGTGATAGCACATTTGTCTGGATCGGTTGGAAAACCTAAGAATAGCAAATTATGCAAATTATCCAAAACAACTTGGGCTGTAGCTAAATATTGTGGTTGCATGTTAGCAGGGCAGAGCCAACTGTAACTGGGGAAAAAAGAATTATGACTGTAGACCTAACAGGTTAGGAGATTTAGGGGAAAAAATAAAATGCTCCATTGTAGCCCCCCCCCCCCCATTGACTGTCTAGGATGTCAGATTGTCTGAATTTTGACCATCTGTATTAGGGGTGGGCAATCCTATCAAGAAAGGGCTGGTGTGTGTGCGGGTTTTTGCTGCAACTCCCTAATTACATTGCTAATTAGTGGACTGAAGAGTCCTCACTCCTGGGTTTGAACAGCTGACCTACAGGTTATCCCACAAACATGCACACACACCGGTCCTTTGTGGATATGATTGCCCAACAATTAAATTTATGAGAAATGATGAAAATATTAGTTGTACTGCTTTTGCAGGTTTAGGGACACATTCAGTGCCCCCTGTTGACTAATTGGTGCTAAATTTGGAGGGTCCATCCACAGTCCCCTACTACAGTACAGCTTCACGTTTGATGCATGAGATACAGCTGCCTGACAGAAATGGGTGTGGCAATGGGCATGGTGGGAGCTGGTACCTTAGTTGAAGGTTAAGATTTTGTGATTATTTGTAGTGGCTGTCTGATGATTCCAGATACCAGATTTATGTAGGCAGGGAAAAACTACTAGGATGAGTTTGAAAAAATGGACACATATGAAATAGGACAAAATTCAAAGATGTAGCAACAAGTTGTACATGATGTCTGATTTGATATGACATAGTGCAGATATAAGGAAAGAAAATTCAACTGAATGCCTGGCAGTTCAGGAGAAATAGGCAGAAATGCAAAGGGTGTCACTGCAGTGCCCCTATCTGGCAGACTGGGGTATCCCATGTGCAGATGGGCTGAGGGTCTGTAAAGAAATGGATCATTAAATTCTAGTTTGGATTGGTGGTTGTTAAACTTGTGAAAAGCTTGATTTGATTGGCTGCTGGAAGCCAGGGTTTTATGACATAAGGCTGTAGTATTATATGTCTGACCTCAGGCCTGGTCACAGAAGATATGTGCCGAATTTCACTTGGATTGGCCAAGGATGTCAAGAGGCATAGGCAGCTTTCATTTGTAGCACCCCCTGTTGACAAAATGCGGCCAGTGTTTTACCGTGTTGCCAGGATAGCTCTCCCAGGTAGGATTACAAATTAGGTGAAGATCGGTTAAGGCATCGCTGAGTTACAGCTGTCCAAGTAAAATAGGTGTGATTAAGGTACGTTTTGGGGGTGGCCGGCGGCCATTTTTTTAAAACAAATTTTCTTCCAGCCGTGAGTCTGATTGATCTGACAGCACGTTTGTCTGAACTGGTCAGAAAACCTAGAACTGGGAATTGTGCAAATTAGGCAAAAGAATTCTGGGCAGAGCTTAATATTGTGATGGGCAAGCTGGCAGGGTGGGGGTCAATGTATCTGTGGAACAAAGAATTTGAAGCCCCCCAAAAAAAAACAACCATCACAGGCAATATCCTCCCTGGCTGGACAACGAGGGAAGTAGCGCCTTGAGTGTGACATTCGGCCATGGATAACGCCCACATCACCCCACATCACCCCACATCACCCCACATCACACACCTCTTTCATGACCTGCAGGAGACTCATGCACATGTAGAACTGGACGTCATACATGTTCCACCACCATACCAGAAAAAACTCTTCACGGTCACCAAAGCAGTTAAGGCCCATGGCTGCAGCATGGAAGCAGACATTATCCCATGACTGCTCTGCGTGCGTCATCCATGTGGTAAAAGGATTTTGTGGATCTGTCCAAAAATGTGCCCAGATTTGATCAGACATTTGCCTTCTCCCTTATCCTTGTCCTTCCCCTCCCCCTCCCCCTTTGTCTTTATCCTCATTCTCTTGCTGCTGTGTTTGCGTCCATTGTTGTTGTAAATAGGTGGTCACATGCTGTTTTTACATTACATCTTGATTTAAGAGTTGCCAGTTAAGCAAAGTTGTTTTTTGGTTCATGGTGTTGCATTTTGAATGGCAGTGTTTGGAAATGGCAGTGACTTTATTTCAGACACCTGTGACTTTTGCAGAGAACTGTTCACAGTGTTTGGCAAAAAGTGTCAAAGTGTCCTAATTTGCAGAATTGCAAATTAGGTGCAAAACAGAACATGCGTTTAGAGCTTTGGAGTGTTATGCTGAGGATTTGCTCTCTGAGTGCCCGTTTCAGTAACTGTCAGTTTCACATTTCCTGTGCTGTTGATTTCCTATTTTCTGCTCTAATTATAGTATAGGTTTCATCCACTAGGTGGTGCTGTTGCACAATAAGGGAAAAATTTATAGATGTTGGACTATAGCCCTACCATCAGTAGTGTGTCTAGAAATGTGATGATGTTGGAAGTGTTACATGGACCAAGTGTAGCATGGTGGCGGAGGACACAATTCTGGGATACGGCCAGCAGGTCGTCTAGTAGCTCTGTAGAATATGGCATGATCTGATCAGCAGCACAATGTGTGAAATGGTGCAGATGCGGCTGCCAATGGGGGTGTAATGGTATGGGGGATATTTTCCTGACACACTTTGGGCCCCTTAGTACGAGCTGAGCATCATTTAAATGCCACAGCCTTTCTGAGAATTCGTTGACTATATCCATCCCTTTATGACTACAGTGTGATGTCACAAAAATAAAATCCTCCCAGACTGGTTTCTTGAACATGACTATGAGGTGACTGTCACCACAGTCCACAGTCACCAGACCTCAATCCAACAGAGCACCTATGGGATGTGGTGTAATGGGAGATTCACATCATGAAGGTGCAGCCGACAGATCTGTAGCAACTGTGTGATGCTATCATGTCAACATGGACCACAGTCTCTGAGGAATGCCTCAAGCAGCTGATTCTATGTCATGAAGATTTAAGGCAGTTCTGAAGGCAAAAGGGGGTCTACTTGGCAAGGTGTTTCTAATAAAGTGGCCAGTGAGAGTATCATGGCACCCCTGACAGGTGCCATTGTAACAAGATAATCAATGTTATTCACTTTACATGTCAGTGGTTTTAATGTTATGGCTGATCTGTGTATATAGACTAGATCTGACATTCACCTTGCCTGATTTCAGCTGGCAGTCATGTTTGCCTGGACATGTTGGTAATGCAGTTATGTAAGACTTTTGAAAGTACATGCAAAAGCTTGCAAAGATTGTGTTCAAATCTTTTAACCATGAAACATTGAAACATAGGACTGGGAAAGGGCAGTGAATTTAAGAAATTAACTATTAAGAATTTAATTTATATTAATAATTTTATGTAGTTATTTATTGCATAACTAATAATCATTTTCTTAAATATTAATAATAATCAATACTTTATTAATCCCCATAGGGAAATTATCTTTATGCCTCCCTCAACTTGCTCTTTGTGGAGTAAGTTGTCTGCGAAGGGCAGCCACCCGAAGCAGCGCCCAGTGAAGGAATTGATACCATTGACTGGCCCCCATGCTCGCCTGACCTAAATCCAATAGAACACCTCTGGGACATCATGTTTCGGTCCATCCGACACCACCAGGCTGCACCTCAGACTGTATATGCCTCATCTACTCTTTTTAACAAAGCCATGAATGCAAATCATAGCCAATGTCCTGAATGTTTATCAGCCATTTATGTGTGGCTGTTTTATGAGTTGAACACTATGTCTAGTTCCCAATTTGCTTGTGCCAAGAAGAAATCAAAGCCCATATTTACAAAGGTAAAGGGAAATGGAACACAAATATGAAGACTTAACGTGTTTGACCATCTGACCACTAAATTTGGAAATTATTAAATGCATCATAATATCATGTCCTGCCAGTAATGTATCCATTTGGCCAGCAGAGGTCGCTGCTGGCCCTTTAATATTCACCCTTGCAGGGCTCTAATGAACTGAACCTGTCCCTTGTTTGGTCCTAGTCAGTTTGTGTTCCCACCCTTGCCCTATTCACCACCTCAGTCATTTTTCCATGTCAGTGTTGTCCCCCTGTGGTCCTGTTTGTTTCTAACCCTGTTCTGTGTCTCAAATAAAAACCATTTTCTTTGCTCCGTGGCTGCCTCTGGGTTGTTCCTTTCCTTGAATGTGACACTTAAGATAAAGTGCTTTTACACCAAAGTTTCAGAACCTGGACCCTGTTTACACTGGACTGTCTCCCCGGGAACTTCTGTCGCTTTCACACCTCTGACCTTTATGCCAAATATGCATGGGAGACACAAAAAACTCAGAGGTTAAACTTTACACATAATTTGACATGGAAGGACACCACCACCCCAAAACAATGGAGGATGAACAAGTCATGTCGATAGTTATTGTTAGTTATCGGGGGGATTGATTGCGATCAAAATGGGGCACAGCCTTTTATTTATACAACTCCTACCGTATCTTGCCCTCCATAGCTCGTGGGTTACAGTACAGGATCAGCCAACATGCGGAACATCTGGAGCCGGGAGTTAAGGGCCGACTGCCATGTGAATGTTCAGTTGAGGCTAAGGCTCAAACCAGCAACCTTCCGATCACAGGCACAGAGACGTAGCTGAGCCATGCACTGCCAGATATTCATCGTTTACCTCTGTCACATAAACAAACGCCAAAACATCCCTTCTAGCGTTAACTACTGCTGCTTTAAAAAGAAAAGTTTATTTTAATGTATTTGACTGCTTCACATGGGTAACGTTGATTCACAATGAATACAGTATAATGAAGATCTGTATAAAACACCGTAGTTACAGCTGCAGTCCCCATCAGGCTTGCATAGGTAAATATATTACCATCAAGTATGTTGTAAATATAGTTATGAGTGCAGAGATTTTGTGCTGTAAAGTTTGTTTTATTTTTATTTCGACGTTTTGAAGACATATCAATTACGATGTGTAAACTTATCCGAAAACAGCAATGTTGGTGTCCATGATCTGGAATTTTCTTATTATTATTACAATAATGAAAAACAAGTGCAGACATTAAAGCGAAATATCTCCATGCATCGGTGCATTGACAGACGCTCGTAAAAGGCAACAGTGCCAACACTGCAATGCCATGCCACTCTGGGATGAGAGTCTATGAAGGGAAATTGTCGTGTAAGTTTTCTTACTCATTTTTAATTTTAATATCAGTGGTAACTCATTTGCACTACTCTCTGCCTCAACATATCACTGTAAGGTTTATATTTGTAGAGGATATATGGGCACATCAGAATCAGGTGTTATTAGCGAATAATGCAAGCATGCAAAGAAGTTGATGCAGTGTGTCTGCTCCAAGTACACACAGAACAAAACAAAAAAACTGAAGCTAAACTACACTAAGATAAAACAAAAAAGGGATGATTATAAGTTGTAAAATTAAGCATGAAGATTATGAATTGTGAATAAATATAGTATATAATTACAGAGGAACGTGCCCAGGTGTAATAGTCCGGAGGTAGATTTCAGAGGCGGTGTTGAGCAGTGCAATCACTTGGGGGAAGAGTTCTTGTGTCTTGCTGTGGAGGTTCTGAAGGACCAGAGCCATCTCCCTGAGGGGAGAACTTGGAGAGTTCATGGCCGGGGTGAGAGGGGTCAGCGATGAACTTGTCAGCACACTTTTTGTTCCTGTGAGTCAGTGAGGGTGAGTTTGTGGCCAATGACTCCACAGTGGTGGCAGTAGTACTGTTGGTGAGTGGGGGAAGGGGTGGGGGGGTATTTCCAGAAGTCCATATCTACCTCCACCGTGTTTGTGGTGTTAAGTTCCGGGTAGTGTTTATTACACCAGGATGCCTATTGAGGCACTTCATGTCTGTATGCAGACTCATCTCCATCCTGGATCAATCCTATCATGGTGGTGTCATCTACAAATTTCAAGATCTTGACATGGGAGTTAGTGGTGGTGCAGTCATTTGTGTAAAGTGAGTAAAGGAAGGGTATCATCCTTTATGAATAGTTGATTGGTGAAAAAAATCAGAAAGTCACCTCTAAAAAGCAATTCTCTCATAACTATTAGCTACACAAGAATGTGTATTGTAAAGCACAAGTTCGTACACAACTCATATTAGGGGTCCTTCAAAAACTTAGCTAAAGCTGTACTTTTTCATAGTAGATGTCTGTGGAGCGTGTGACTCCCAAAAGCAAGAAACATTCCTGTCAATGTTAAGTGGGAGTTGGAATGGAGTGAATGTGAGCCTGATTTCAGCCAATGTCCTCACAAGAAAGGGTTGGTTATTCTAACTCTGAAATGTTTAATTTTCAGACCCATGCATGTCAAGGGCCCACTAAATGTTTTGCTCCAAATGTGGCTTTTTCGATCGACTAAGCTATGAAATCAGCTATGTAATCGGTAGTGTACAGAAAGCTAGAGTTTATGGAACTCAAAAATGTATAATCATAGACATTCCGTTACGTTTGTTTAGCAGACACTTATATCGAAAGTGACATACATTTTTCAGAAAGAGAAGGTCAGACAATCACTGGAACAACTGGGATTTGAGCCTGTGACATTCCGATCACAGGCACAGCATCCTCACCTGCTGAGTCGCACACCACCCCCCAAATGTTACACCATAAATGGTCATATTATGACATATATACTGTAGTGTTATAGACTCCTGACCCCCCATGACCCTGAATAGGATAAGCGGTTACAGAAAATGGATGGATGGATGGATGGATGGATGGATGGATATGTAGTGTTTGTGTGGCTCAGCTCTTTTAAAATGGACTTTCGGACTTCAATGGCACAGACGGGGAAGCCAACAATTTAAATAAAATTCACACTCGGGGTAGACATTAAGGAAAACATATGCAGTCCATGGTAAAACATTAGACTAGTAATTTTCTCACCAAAGTTCAGGAACCTTGCTCCTGGTTCTGAGTTCCTGGGCCATCTCGACCAGGAACTTTTGTAGTTCTTGATCACTTTCAGGAGCTGCAAAAGTAAATGCAATCACATAATACAATGTTATTACATAATGTGTTGTCACACGGCATGTAATGATGCATTATGTAATAACACCTCATTATGTAATAACTTGACAAAATTGTACAAATTTATAGACTACATTATAATCTTTTATCACAACATTATCCTATTATAATTTTTATTATCATCATCATCATTATCATCGTTAACATTATCATCATTCAATTTGTTATTTTCTGTGGCGTTATTACATAATGCAGCATTATTGCATAATGCGTTGCTACAGACCTTAATACTAAATAAGCAAGGGAGATGACAAAAGCTTGTAAGACTAACATGACATGTAATTTCATGCAAAACTACAGCACCACAAAAAAACAAATGAGAACTAACAGGCCATTTTGTCAGGTACTGGGGTGATCAATTGCACAGTCCAAAAATACTGGGAAAAATATTTTTATTTAAATTGTATTTATATTTTACTTACATAGCCCGCAACCGGTTTATAATGCATTGTTAAATCTGGCCAGCAGATCGATGTTTCCACAGAATAAAAAGCGAAGGGGTCTGACTACCTCCTGACTACACTGTATGTCAGAGATCGATAGCATGTTTTCCTGGTTGTAAAGAACATGAGAGCTTTGGTTGATGGTGCACAAAATCCCAGAATTCACAGCTAAAATCTAAATATTCAGATAGTATCTCAAGGCAAAACTGATGAAGGGGAGAAGTGAGGAAACACTGGTACTTGGTTAAGGAGGAGTCTAACAGGACCATTGGGCCATGGTTCGGTATGCATCGTGGTTTTGGGGCCATGGTATATTATAGAAGCGTTTGCTGCGCCATCTGCTGTTGTATAATGACATTTAAATTCTAGCTCTCGAAAATAAGACAACCCCAGTTTTTTAGATGTATTTTTAGATATATTAGATATATATCTTTTAATATATTTTCACCAGTACATATAGGGAAATGACGGTAATATCATAATACCTCGATTCACTTGTGCATATCGAACCATCAGGATTGTACACAATGGATCAATTATATGCCGTGTACTGTTCCACGGTGTCACACCCAGTGGGGCAGGACACCCAGATTAGGGAACGAGCAGTGATGTCAGCAAATGGCTAGAGCTGTCTACATGCAACCTGTGTCTCTGCCACTGTCCATTGTCTCTCCACTGTCCCACCTCCACCTACCCTGCGGGAGGGTGACAAGGTGAATGCAGTCCATGGCCTCCCAGACTCCAGAAAACGTCAGGGGAAACTCCAGTACTTAGCAGACTGGGAGCCCCAATCATGGATTCCTGCAAAAGACATCTTTGACTCCGATCCTTTGAAATGCAGCTGGCTTTCTTTTGAAATCCGCCAGTGGAAATGTCTCTGACTGTGGGTAGTGTTGTACTATTGGCACACTATGTCACCCTCACCACCTATTGCAGGTCCTTCCTGTTCTCTTTTGTGCAGCTGGTGAACCATATCATGCAGCAGTAGGTCAGGAGGTTCTCCATTTTTGACCAGTAGAAGTTGGTCTACAGGCGATGAGGGAAGTGAGCGTGCCTCAACTTCCTTAGGAAGTAATGCCTCTCTTGGGCCTTCTCCACCTGATGAGAGATGTGTGAGGTCCAGGTGAGGTCAGCCGAGATGTGCACACCAAGAAACTTAAAGCTCTCTACCCTCTCTACCTCCTCTCTGTGTATGCAAAGGGCAGAGTGCTCTGTGTACTTTGATTTCCTGAAGTCCATTATCATTTCTTAGGTTTTACAGTATTTAAGTCTAGGTTATTGTGACAACACTATTCTGCTAGATGCTGAACCATCTCCCAGTAGACTGTCTCATTATTGCCTGATATCAGTCCTACTGTGGTGGTATCAGCAAATTTGACTATAGTGTTGGTAGCATGAATAGGGAAGCAATCATAAGTAAAGAGGGAGTAGGAAAGGGGGCCTAGGACACACCCCTGTGGTGTATGAGTGTTCAAATGAGAGTGGATGATGTGACTTCTCCCATACTGGAAGTCCCTACTTGTCAATTGTGATTTCTTTTTGTTCCTCATGTTCAGCTTCAAGCTCTTCAGCTTCTTCTGTTTCCTGTTGATCCTCAATCAAGAAAACCGATGAGTTTTCATCTCTATGACTTGACTCAGATCCCCCCTCAAGACTGGCCAAAGATTCTGACCGTAAATCAACTGCATTAGTAGGGCCACATGGAAAATCCAAAATATCTGGTACCTACTCTTTACATAGTTCTTCTATTGCAGGGTTGTCTACTAGAACTTAATTAAGGAGTACCAGGATCGGTTGCAGCTATATCATGAACAACCCGCTCAACTGAAAAATGTGGATTTGGAGGTGACTGACTCACATGATTAAGGCAAACATGATCAGGTGTCCTCTTCTTGGTATAGGTTCTGGTAGATGGTGTAGTCTGGGGTTCTGCATGGTATGTAAGGTACTGATCATCTGAACTGAACTCCAGGCACTTCTTATCACTAGCATGCGCTATCTGATGTGTCACAGGATGTCTTTTTGGTTGAGGCTTCTCCGAGAAGTTGAATAGCAAAAATCCACATGGCAACAGAAGATCTCTGTGCAGTGTGCATGGAGGACCATCCTTGCCTTCTGGCCTCACTGAATACGCAGGCAGATCTCCCGCTCAATCAGCAACCACATATACTAATGACTCCCACTTGTCTGCCTGGTTGTGTTTTCCCCAGTCTCGCACATTTCTGACTAACACATGCCTGTCAAAATGGAGCTTGTTTCGTCCTGCAGCTTTGGCAACATTTATAGAAGCTAACTTATAGCTCTCCTCAAGATGTTTTTTTTAGGTTTTGGATCCACTGAGATGGGATTTCAACTAAGTTTTATTCAGTGGCTCATTAAATACAATATCTATTGGCATCCAGGGCTGCTTTCCAAACATCAGTTCATATGGGGTGAACCCTGTAGCCTCATGCTTGGTGCAATCGTAAGTATGTTCTAGCGGCTTTCAAAACCACACCAGTGAAACTTCTCCGTATCTTTAAGGGTACCAAACACGCTTAAGTGTCAAGGATCCGGACGGGTTCGGCACGAGGGCGTGGCATCACGCTGGCGGGGAACAGAATGTGGACGATCCACTGGCGGCTCAGAGGACAAACGGGGATTTATTAACAAACAGAAAAAACACTAGAAACACTTATAAAACAGAAACAGATCAGGAGGGGTCAAAAGTAAAAGGGGAAAAACAAAGACTACAAATGGGGCAGGTAGGCTACATACATACATACAATAAACCACTAGGGAACTGAACTAAGGCAGGGACTTAAATACTAAGGGGTAATGAGACAGGTGAGACTAATTAACAAGGGTTGGGAAAACAAGCCACTGATTAAACTAATAATTAACCAGAAACTAAACAGGGAAACTTGAAACTGACAAAGAAATAAGGAAAACAGAATCTAACACAGGGGAATAAGAAAGACAGGTAAAACACAATCAAAGCACAAAGCAAGAAACCAAAACAGAAAACAAACCACAAAATCACAGGAACTAGAAAAACTGATGAAACCAATGAAACACTAGGAAATAGGAGGCGGGACGCAAACACACAACATAGGGGTTAACAGGTAGCCACCTGCTCAGCCTGTGGAGCCATGCAGCTGACAGGGAGCAGAGGAAACACTACAGACTGACAACAGGGGAAGACTGGAAAGACTGGGACAAACAGGTGCTGACCCTGACATTAAGAGGGTCCTTTTAAACCACTCAACTGGGTGTCCCCTTGGAAGTATGGAGTGGTCTGGACCTTACAAATTCCAACCAGCAGGCATAACTCCTTAATGGCTCTGGAGTCAAAGTCTGGGTCCTGATCGCTGTGTAACTTTTCAGGAAGCCCACAATGCTATAAAGTTCTCCCAAAGACACCTGGCACCTGTTCTGGCCTTTTCATTAGGGATTGTCACAGCATAATTCATAAAATTAGTAATGATCACAATGTCCCTTGAATTACTATGTACTGTAACTGGGCTCCTGGGACAAGAAATCCATACAAACCACCTCAATGGATCTGGTAGATCGGATGCTAACCAAGGCAGCAGCCTTCTCTGGCAGCACTCCCCTATGGACACAACTATCACAGGTCCTGATCTTCTGCTCGGCATCAGCTGCCATCCTAGGCTAGTACAACCAGGACCTTCCAAGATGGAATGTGCAATCAACCCCTCGATGGCCCATTTCGTCATGTAATTTAGACATGACAGTATTTTGCACTTCCTCTGGTAAGACCAGCTGATGTTGAGTTTCCCCTCCATCTTCTGTAAAGAATTCCTTCCCTCAGTTCCAGCTTGTTCCATTCTCCAAGCATAAGGGGTAGATCAGGTAGTTGCTTCATGGGTCCGGTCCATCTGTGAGACTCACCAGTGGGACCCACCTCCTACCCACTTTCCACAAAGCATACTGTATGCACCCCCCCTCATTTCTCATTCCTGCCATTCAGTGGGCTTCATTGGGTTCACATCTTCATAAGCTCAGGTCACCCAGGATCTCCACCACTGCTAGACTACTCTCTCGCTGAGGGCTTACAGTAGGCGAATGTCAATCCCCTGGCCAGTCAGCTGCAGCCCTTACTAAAGTTGAGTGATATGGGCAAAAATGTTATCGCAATATTTTTTTCTGTACTGATCAATTCTGATAATTATCATAATGTAGTTTCATATTACTGTTCCAGATTCTACAGAGAATCTATCCTAATACAATCTGAATAAACAATCAATATTAATAAAAAAAAATTATTTTCAACAAATGGCACATAAACCATATACATACAAAATTCCCTTAAAAATTATGGAAATTTATTGATTTTCAAATATTCAAAAAAAATTGCTTGTAGTTGCTCAAATTAACAAGGCAATATAACAATATAACAGTGAGCAAAATTATTTAACAGTGCAAATATGTTAAAGTGCGAACACTAAACAATGCTACCCAAGTCCACAGTACTGGCTGCAATAAGTATATATCTATATGCTCTATCTCTTAGAGTATCAAAAAAGACAAACAAACAAAAAAATACTTTCCGAATTTGCGAATAACTTATATCTATACAAACTTCCCTTAAAATTATGGAAAGTTTTTGAATTTTCAAGATTTAAGAATAATTGCACCCATACTATGTCAAATTAACAAGGAAATGTAAAAATATATTTTTTTAAAAACTGTACAATAGTTCAAATATGTACATATCATAAAGTGCAGACATAAAACAGTTCAAACCAAGTCTGCATTGCTGGCAGGAAAAATATCTACCTTTATTCTCTACCTGTTAAAAATGTCAGTTAGAACAGTATCCAAAATAATTTGGGCTTTGTTCCTGTTATGTAAATGAAACACAAATTTGCTTTTGTACGCTGCAGGTGATTTGCTAAGAAGGCTAGCGTGTTCACTGTCTCAGGCTTGGCTGATGCTCTTTTGCAGGTGACAATGCTGTCTCCTGTACTAAAAGCCATTTCTGAGGGTGTACTGGTGGCAGGGATACAGAGGTAACGCTTAGCCAGGAGCAGGGGTGCTGCTGGAGATTTTGGACCCTATGAAAACCTGTCACACTGGGTCCCCAACCCAGACCAAATCAATTATGTTCATGTATTAATTTTTTAAGGCCCCCATCAGTCAGGTGCCCTTGGAATCATCCTAACCTCCCCCCCACCACCTTTAGAGCGCCCTGGCCAGGAAACTCACTTTAGGAAAGGCAGTTGAGGATTGGTTTCACTCTCCACAGAAGGAGTTTGGAGGAAGTTTTCGTGTTCAGCTTCGGTCAACTGTTGGTCTGCAAGTCCAGCTGCTGCAACAGAATGCAGGTGAAGCCCAGGTTTCACATACGATACACCGACATATGATTACACATAGTTACACTTTAACTTGTTATATTACACATCCTTTCTACTTGCAGTTTGCTTATGTAAAGTCCGTTGATGTTTTCATTTATCTCTTGCACATCATTTATCTTGTAAATCTCTTTGTGTGTACACCTGCACCAAGAGGAATTCGCTGTGCAACTGGTATGTGGTGAACAATACAGATTCTGATTCTGATTTCACTAAAGAGTAATGTCTAAACATTTTTATGATATATATTACGAAAATATTAACAATGTCCTACTACATTGCAAGCATTTATGTGTAATAAACCGAATTTCCAAAATGAATTTTCTATGATACCTTCTAGTGGAATAGTTTACTTCAGAGGAAATTCCATCAGAGCAACCAAAAGCTGAGAACTACATTGGTATGCTAAGAGCACCCCGACATCTGCCCCACATTCTGGCCTCGTCTTGCGCTCCACCTCCTTCCCTGTGCTCCATCCCTTTTCTCAGGCATCTGCTGGCGAGTCACATTAGAGGGCTGCGATCACCATAGCAAAGTGGGAGATCCTTACGCAGGCAAAGCAGATCAAACACCTTTATTCCCCATGACTGGCTAGCCCAGTCATGGCCTTCTTCAGCTGCCTCTACTCATTCTTCAGAAGGGCAAAAGTAAGTAGCAGTATATTTTTATCCCAGTAAAACACAGGAGAACTTGTTGTGTCACTAGGCATCATGTTGCCTATTTGCTGGTGAATTTAATTTCACAGCATTAAATGTGTTCCGTGCAAGTTGTTGGTTATGCGGTCTGTTCATTGGGCTTGAAATTATGTGCTGTGTATTGAATATTTTGGTTCTGGAAAAAAAGACACATTTGCTAATTTTCAACATTTCTCTAAATGTTTCTTTTTTTAATTCTTATCCTCCTAATGGGGCGAAATAGGCAATAGAAAGGCCACATAATAGGGGTCTTTATAAAGCTCATATTTTTTCATGTTAGGCGTATGTGGAACATGTGACTCCCAAAAGTAAGCACATTCCTGGCAACATTAAGTAGGAGTAGGAATGGAGTGAATGCAAGCCTGTTCCTGGCCAGAGTGCTCACAAGTAAGGGTTGGTTAGCCCACAGTTGCTGTAGCAACTGAATTTAAAAACTGCTGTTTATTTAAAATACAACATGCATAACGGACAGTGTCTGAAATAAATAATACCATCACTGCATCATGTGTGTAATCAATGAACTGTACAACTGACTGAGAGACTACTGAAATAAATGTAAACAGTAGTCCTTTTATTTATTATTAATTAGCTTCAGACTACAGAAGTGCATTATTTCAATTCAGGGAGGACTGCTACTGCTCTAAGACTGTACCTAAGTGTTTAAACATAGAAAGTGAACAAAAATAAACCTTGTGTTCATTCATATTATTTTACATTTGGTCTTATGCAGTTTCTCCCACCTAATTTATCATGCTTTTGTATTTAAGGCAACCCAAAAGCTTCCAACCAAACAAAGGAACACTTCCCTGTCATTTCTCATGAAAAATAAATTCAAAACTTCACCAATCACAGGACAATACACTTAAAGTTAATATGTACAAAATGATACAATGTAAAATAATTTTCTAGAACACAGCCCCTTTCATTATTTTTTTATTATAGAGAACCCAGAGTTTTAACTCTAATTAAACATTAAAACATTAAAGGCATGAGAATAATTATACATTATCTTTTTAGGGCCTGCCCTTGTCATGGAATCATAAAGATGCAGGTAGAGTTATGTAAATGTATTTATATTTATTGTTTCTATCTATCTATCTGTCTATCTGTCTGTCTGTTGGTCTGTTTGTCTGTCTATCTTCCCATTAAATTATTCAATATTTGGAAAACATGTAAACTAAAAGGGAATGACACTACAATGGGGACAATCATGCTATCTTCCTATGCTGAATAATTATCCATTTATCCATTCAGACCCATTGTCACAGGTGTATAAAGTTAAGCACCTAGCCATGCAGTCAGGTTTATAGACATTTGTGAAAGAATTGATCGTTCTGAAGAGCTCAGTGAATTCAAGTGTGGTACTGCCATAGGATGCTACCTTTGCAATAAGTCAGTTCTTGAAATTCATTCCCTGATAGATATTCTATGGTGAACTGTAAGTGGTATTATTGCAAAGTGGAAGCAGTTAGCAACAACAGAAACTCAGCCACAAAGTGCTACGTAAAGTAACAGAGCAGGGTTGCTAAGTGCTGTAGCGCATAGTGCGCTAAAGTCGCCAACTCTCAATAACAGCAGAGTTCCAAGCTTCCTCTGGCATTTAGTGCAGCACAAAAACTGTGCCAGGAGCTTCATGGAATGGGCTTCCATGGCTGAGCAACTGTATGCAAGCCTCACATCACCAAGTGCAATGCCAAGGGTCAGATGGAGTGGTGTAAAGCATGCTGCCACTAGAGTCTGGAGGAGTGGAAATGTGTTATGTGGACTGACCAATCACGCTTCTCTATTTGGCGGTATGATTGATGAGTCTGGGTTTGGTGGATAGGAGAATGTTACCTACCTGACTGCACTGTGCCAAGCGTAAAGTTTGATGGAGGGGGGATTATGGTATGGGGTTGTTTTTCAGCGGTTGGGCTGGGCCCCTTAGTTCCAGTGAAGGGACCCCTTAACGCTTCAGCATATGAAGACATTTTGGACAATTCTATGCTTCCAATTTTTTGGGAACAGTTTGGGGAAGGCCCTTTTCTATTCCAGCATGACTGTGTCCCAGTGCACAAAGCAAGGTCCATAAACACATGGTTGGGTGAATTTGGTGTGGAAGAACTTGATTGGCCCTCACAGAGCCCTGACCTCAACCCCATCAAATACCTTTGGTATGACCTGGAGCAGAGATTGCGAGCCAGGTCTTCACGTCAAACATCAGTGCCTGACTTCACAAATGCTCTTCTGGATTAATGGGCAGAAATTCCCACAGACACACTCCAGAATGTTGTGGAAAGCCTTCGCAGAAGAGCGGTAGCTATTATAGTTGCAAAGGGGGGACCAGCTCCATATTGATGCCTATGGATTTAGAATGTGACATCATTAAAGTTTGTGTAGATGTAATGGCCAGGTGTCCCAATGCTTTTGTCCATCCATCCATTTTCCAAACCACTTATTCTTTTTGGGTCATAGGGGTCTGAGCATGAGGTGGGGAACAACCCAGGATGGGGTGGCAGCCCATTGCAGGGCACACTCCACCTATGGGCAATTTAGTAACTCCAATTATCCTCAGCATGTCTTTGGACTGTGGAGGGAAACTGGAGTACTCAGAGAAAACCCCCCGATGACATGGAGAGAACATGCAAACTCTGCACACGTTACCCAAGCAGAGACTTGACCCTGGATCCCAGAGGTGTGAGGCAATACTGCTAACCACTGCACCACCATGCCACCCCTGCTGTTGTCCATATAGTGTATATTTGTTTGTCATGTCCTCTTTAGGATAAGTATCTCTCCACATTCTATGACTATTAAGTCTGTCTGTAGCTCTGCAGCTTGGTAAATTGTCATGTTCCAAATGCACCTGGTTTTCAGTTCACCTCCTTGTGAAGCATTGACTGATCTGCTATACTGAGCAGTTGGTCAGGGGTGGCACGGTAATGCAGTGGGTAGCACTGTTGCCTCACACATTTAGGATTAGGAGTCTCCTCCATGGCTTCCAGTTTTGTCATGGGTTTTCCTCAAAGTACTCCAGTTTCCCCCCACAGTTCACGTTTCAGAAACACGCTGAGGTTAATTGGAGGTTCCAAATTGCCCATAGCTGTGACTGGTGTGTGAGTGTGCCCTGTGGTAGATTGCTGCCTTCCTCCCCCCATAGGCTCCATCCATCCACGGCCCTGAATAGGACAAGCGGTTACAGAAGATGGATGGATAGATGTTTTGTGACCTGGTTTCTGTATATGACTCTCGCCTGCCTTCCCTGTTTTCCTGGTTCTTCTTCCACTTGTGATTTGAATTTGGTTATTTGCGCTGTACTGCGCATATTGACATTGTGACTTTCTGCCTATGTTGGGACTCTATATTTGCATTAGAACCTTGATTCATTTGCATTTCTTTCCCTTTACTATCTTTTCGACCCTTTGCCTGTTCAAATCTTCCCCTCTCATTCATGTAAATCTCATGAGAGAGGAAAACTGGAAAATGAACAGGATTGCACCAGAGAAAATATTGATTTTGTTTGAGTTAAAAATGTACCAATCAGTCATAACATTAAAACTACTAACAGGTAAATTGAATAGCATTCATTATCTCATTACAATGGCACCATCAGGGGCACCATTATATATTAGGCAAGTGAACAGTCAGTTCTTGAAGCTGATGCGTTGGAAGCAGGAAAAATGAGCAACGTAAGGATCTGAGCGCCTTTGACATAGGCCAAATTGTGATGGCTAGATGACTGGGTCAGAGCATCTCCAAACTGGCAGGTCTCTGAGGTGTTCCCAGTATGCAGTGGTCAATACCCACCAAAAGTGGTCCAAGAAAGGCCAAGGGGTGAACCAGCGACAGGGTCATGGGTGCCCAAGGTTCACTGGTTTAATCCCATAGGAGAACTCCTGTAACACATTTTGCTGAAATGAATGCTGGCTATAATAGAACACACAGTTCATCACAGATTACTGTGCATGGGGCTGCGTCGACCACTGTCCACCACTGACAGCGCCAACAATGACCATGTGAGCATCAGAACCGGACTATGGAAGAATGGAAGAAAGAGCCCTGGTCAGCTGAGTCATTTTTTATGTTTATTGTGGATGGCTGGGTGAAGGTGTGACGTTTACCTGGGAAGATATGGCACCAGGATGCACAATGGGAAGGAGGGAAGCAGGCAAATGCAGTGTGATGCTCCCAGCAATGCTCTACTAGGAAAGCTTGAAGTCCAAATACACCCCTTCATGGCAACGGCATTCCCTGATGGCAGTGGCCTCTTTAAGCAGGATAATGTGTCCTGTCACACTGCAAAAATTGTTCAGGAATGGGTTGAGGAACATGAAAAAGAGTTATTGGCATTGACTTAGCCTCCAAATTCCCGAGATATCAGTGCCATTAAGCATCCGTGGGATGTGCTGGGCAAACAAATCCGATCCATGGAGGCCCTGCCTCACAACGTACAGGACTTAAAGGATCTGCTGCTGACGTCTTGATGCCAGAGACCAACAGGACACCTTCATAGGTCTTGTGGAGTCCATGCCTCAATGGGTCAGCTTTGATTTAGCAGTACCAGAGGGACCTACACAGCATTAGGCAGGTTTCAATGTTAAGGTCAATCAATGTTTAGTTCTCTGAGACATCCTATTGGCTGGCTGAACCTGCCAACCACCAGTGTGGTACAATTAGGACAAAAAGTTCATTAACCAATTTTACAGTTTGCCCTTTGTTTTTATGAAGGATAAAGGACTGTGAGGTAGACAAAAGGAAACTCTATATTTGAATGGGAGCATTTGCACAGAAGCATAACACACATCCATCCATCCATCCATCCATACACTGGTCACTGTCTAAGTTTTTGTAGTTGTTTACTCATTTGTCACATATGCTTATTTGGAATAATCTTAGTTGTGCTTGCACATTTCAGGTTATGTAATGCAGTAATGTCACCTGGCTAAACCAATTTCAAATTAGACTTTACATTTAGACGTTAATCATAAAATAAGCATTATTGTCAGTGGTGATTTTAGGGACTCTGAAGGCCCTTGGAAAAAAAACTTAATGGGGCCCTACGACTCACCCTCCCCCAAAATAGTAACATTTATTACCATTATTATTAGTCTAAATGAATAATATCAACAAAGAGAATTTAATAAACACTTCTTTTCACTTCTGTGAAAAACTGAATACGCAAATAATGCAGATTTGTTGGATCAATATGCTGTGTAATCAGCTGCCCTTGGGGCCCCCTCCAGCTCGGGGCCCCACATATCTGCCTGCCTTGGTTGCCCCTGTCACTACGCCTTTGGCTGTTGTTTTGCTAGACCCTCGTAATACACTGGTTTGACCTGTTACTTGACATCAAATCCAGATTTAACTGTAGTCCAATACCTCCGATAATCGAAGTAGTTTTTTATCAGAAAATTTTGAATTGAACATTTCTTCATAAAATAAAATAAATATATAATAAATGTAATAAATATTTTTGTTGTGGTTTCGAAGACAGAAAAAAGGAACTTCGTTTCCCAAAATTCATTGCAGGGCTGACTTTTTTCATCATTGAGATTGCAGTGCCAATAAGGAAGCGTCAAACCGTAAGTTTTGTCACAGTAAGTCAATGAGGAAGAAATATTGAGAGAAAATGGGTTACATGTATGGAATATCGAGATCTAAGAGAAGGACTGTCAACGTAAAAATGTACTGACTATAACCATAAAATTGATAAGACAATTTACTTTTGAATCAGCCGCAAAAGGAGAATTTGCTGAAGTACTTTTGGAGCATGGATCGCAAAGCATGGGGAGGCATTAGGCGAAGATCCCTGACTCTGAATATTAAAGAATCAACCTTTAAAGCGTTCAGTACTTTGAGGATTAAAGCGAAACAGAAAACCGTAAGAGGTAAGGAGTCCAGAATTTAACATTTAATTTTTCTTCGATCACATAATCATACTGAAGTTAATTATAGTGTCCGCTATCCGGCGGCAAATTCAAGTCATTGCTGCTGGGTCATTACTATTATTAGACTACTATTGATATGCTAAGAGTCTTTTTTGCCTGCGTTTGTTTAAATTAAGACTCATTATATAATTATATTAAGGGGGGGCAGTATTGCATGGTATAAACATTAATAAGTGCCAGATAAAAAAGAAGCTAGTTGCTTGAAATTTCGCGACACATTTTAATATCAGTTACTGTCAGAATGTAAAAGATCGTTTCGATCTTGATTTTAATAATAATAATAATAATAATAATAATAATAATATATTTTTGGTTAAGCTGCCTCTTTCATAAACGGCACTAATATTAAATAAAAGTCATTTTCCAATAATATCTGCTTAACTGAAACGTTCAGTATGTTAGGGAAATGTTTGGGTGTTTTTTTATTTTAGTATTTTGTTTGAATAATTGTAAGGTAAGAACTTCTTAAAATACTTAAACCGAATGTGTGTAATGTATAATACATATGGGACTTGACACAGAGAGGTCATTCACCAGACAGTGGTGAATCGGGCAAGCATGCTGTACACTGCCTTACTTGTTTTTGCAGCGTCTTATTCACATTCAATGCCTGCTTGTCATTCCCCAGTAATTTCTTATAACTATTAATATCTAGGGATGTGTAGCATGGGTGAATGAGGCCTATTGATAATAGGCAATGCAAACAAGGTGATTAATGCACAAGTTCATAACAGTGTGGGCAGCAGCCTTTACAGTTATGTGAGCATTCGTTTGTCCGTTTTGCAGTGAATTTGACGGAACTATTAATGAAACATTCTCTTGCTGGTGAGATTACACTTGGAATGTATTCGGTTAATAGACTACGCTCAACTTATTAACACTCATAATGAAGCTACAGCAGTTCATTTCTTATCTGAGCATGTTATCTGTATTGCTGCTTATGAAAATTAGATAATTTATCTTTAAAAATCTTTAATATTTTTTTTTTTCTTCTTTTCACACCACCAATTGGCTATGCTCATTTGGCTTAGTTTATTAGTTTATTACTGTTTTATTTCATGCTTTCCTTATCATAATGTTGAAACCTTTAACCTCAACCTTTTTAAAAACCTGAAACCTCATTCAGGAAAAATTCATAAGAAATACATTAATTTTAAAGACACTATGCAGTATGCAGTATACTCGCGGTATACTCCTTAAATGCATATATCCTATATCCAGGGGCAAATAATTTTACTGTCACTGTGCAGCTGTGGTTATATTAGTACAATTAAGTGTATCATTTTTATTATCATAAAAGTTTTTGCAATAATAGGGTAGTCCCAGCATTATTTATGTGACATTTAGACTCATATTAGCAATGTCTCAGAGCATGGACAGCCTTGGTATCAGTGAGTCGTTTTGCATATTCATGTAACCCCTTGCGTTGAGTATAGACAGATCCTCCTGCAAAAATTCACTCCAGCATTGTTGGAAAAACTGTAGCGATTGTCTTTTATTTGATTTTCTTAGGGCTCACTTAGTTCACTTGTTCTGTTTATTGCTTTGGCCTCTGCCACTCCTGAAGTTCACCCTGCTCTTTCATATTTATCTCACTATATCAAAATATACTCAATATATACCCAATAGATTGGGTATATTCTCAAAATATACTGAGAATATACCCAGTCTCAACTATAACTATACTGCCATTTGTTTCTTTTTCTGTCCCCGTCTCCTTTCTCCCTCCCTGTTCCTGGTTGCTGTCCCTGCTTACATCTCGACTCTAGACCGGAACGTAACAGCTGGATTCTTTGAAGTTATTTGTACAATAAGATTAACTTAATTAAATTTGCTGCATATGCAAGTTTCTGTCATATTGGAGACCATGTGTATTCAGGCAGTATTCAGGAGTAGTTTCTTAAGAAGGCAGACATGCCTAGATTGGTTTTGTCTTTCACTGTTAATGATGGAAATTTCTGTTGGAAAATTAAACATCAGAAAAGCAGTTTCCCTGTGGAGTCGTAATCAGTCTGCACTGTGCAATCAGAAATTATGTAGCTAGTGGAGTCGTCAATTTTTTTATAATGGTAGATTATAGTAATGACATCATAATTGTAATGGAAGACCTTGACAACACCCTTAGCTGCGGAATGTTTCCCAACTGCTTACCTTGGAAACCACTGTGAGCCCTTTTTTTTGCGCAGATGCGCAAAAAATTGTCTTTCAGCCGTCCTGCCATAACCAATGAGCCATCAAGTATCATCCTAGGAAATGCAGGGCACAGGGCAAGGGTGACTCTGGATGGGATGTGAGCTCGTCATGAGGCAAACAGTCACAGTCACTATACTATACTGGTCTCAAACCACATGATTGTGTGAGAGGAAACCCATGTAGACTCATGCAGTACTTTCACTGACATTAAATTAAGTTTTTCACAACTGTAATGTATGTTGCTAATTATATAGCGATATATAGATGTATAGAATTACTGTGGAATTTGAAAATACGGTTTTGTGCTTCATTGTTTTTGCAGATAGATAGATGCCCTAAAAAGAGAAACACTGGAGTTTTTAAATTGCATCTTTCACAGAATTATGTTGTGGTGCAAAAGTCTTATTATTCAGTGTAGATGTGATTGTTTTATAGTTCAACCTGAAAGAAGGACTCAATTGGTTATGCTGGCTTTAAAGCCATACTTCTTTAGTTTTGCCATGATATGATTGTGCCTATCCAGAGCATTCGCGTGAAACACCGAAGTACCATGCTCTAGTTTATAGTCGTAAATCATCAAATTGTTTTCGCACATGAACATCAAACATATATCATATGTAACTTAAGTACTTTTTTGCATTTAACAGAAAACAAAAAAGTAGATTATTCAACTGTTGATATATCTGACCTTTCTCTTACACTGCGAATTTGTTTATACATGTGCGCGCACATACACACATGCATAGAGATATATATGGTGAATGAATTGGGAATTCTCAATTGTTTTCTTGTCCCTTCCTTTTTGGCAGAGATCTTTGGAACCTTATTGACATGTGGAGCGAAACAATACACTGAGGAAGTAGAGTTCAGGGTAGCTCTTCCTGGACTGCATACCTCACAGCAAACATGCAGACATCTGGATTGAGGGGAAATCCCATTGGCTTTCATTTTGAAAAGGATAAGAAAAGGGGTGGGGCAAAAGGCGCAAAGCCTAGTATTATACTTTATGTTCAGTCAAAAATATATTATCAGCCATTCAAAGACACAAACATTAAGAAAGTATAGGATTTATTTATTCTAATAGATTCATCAGAACACGGATAGATTAGGATAGATTAAGGAACTTAACATATATGAATACTCACAAAATTAAAACTGGTAACGCTTCAGAGTAATTCTGTTTGCTGTATCACCATTGAATTTTCCTCTGTTATAGACATTTAAACTTGTGTTTGAAAGCCAGGATTTACGTTAAGTATCGTAGTGGTTTTTTTAATTGGCTAGAGGCTGATGTATAACTTAAATCATTTTGTACACCTACCAAATACAGCATTCCTTTCATGTTTTAATGTATTTGTGTTTTGATGTAAGCAATAGGGATAACACTTCATTGGAAGCTGTCATCTATAATGGGCTATAGATACCTTCATAATGTATTAGAATGGTCAGTATATGAATTAAGGATGCTTTATACTGCATTATGAAGGTATCTAGAGTGCGTTGTAAATGAGTTTCATAAAGCAATCATAATGCACAACAAAACATGGCAATAATGTTATGCCTTTTTATAAATATTTATAGCCTTGTTTATAATACTTTATAAATGTGTTGTAATGTGTTATTAATGTGTTCATAGATTCCTGTAATGTCGTTCACAGTAAGATCTAATGTTAGCCCTTTAAAACGGAGATAGACTATTGAACAGCCTAACCTCATTGAAATGAATGGCTGAAATTACGAATCACATGTTGATTGCATAATGTAATGGTTGTGTAGCACGACAAGGAAAATATTAGATAAGATAGTAGTGGGAAATATTGCTATAAATACCATCGATACTCCAACCACTTCTCCAGTGCAGTGCATGGTGATCTCAGAGCCTAAAGTAGGGGAACAGCTTACAAGGGACGTCAGGCTGTCACAGGGAACACAGCAAGATCACACTATGACCACATGTTGGGTCTCAGGGGGAAGGTATATGTTGCAACCTGAAACAACACAAGGAGAACATGCAAGCAAACAAACAAAGTGTACGGATATGGATGGATACGTCCATTCCTGTCCACACAGGCTACCCAGATACTCGTTCAGTCCCTCGTCATCTCCCGCCTTGACTACTGCAACTCGCTTCTGGCGGGTTTACCACTGAGCGCCATTCGTCCCCTCCAACTGATTCAGAATGCAGCTGCTCGACTTGTTTTCAACCTTCC
>JAODLC010000042.1:1384975-1398075 GCA_026781145.1 Hippopotamyrus pictus | reverse complement strand
AAATCTAAGTAGATCACATCATAGGCCTTTTTGTGATCAATTTCACTTGTAGCTTCCTCAAAGAACTCAAGTAGATTAGTTAAACAGGATCTATCTCTCCTAAATCCATGTTGGCTATCCCTTATAATGTTATTTGCATCCAGGTAATCTACCATTTTTGCTTGAATTATAGCTTCCATTATTTTTCCAGTAATGCTAGTTAAATTGATTGGCCTATAGTTTAATGAAATGCATTAATTAACTGAAAAGCATGAGATTAACTGATTAACTGTTCAGTTAAGCTGCATGTTGGTAATGCAAACAGTTTGAAGAGTTTTGAAAAAGTGACTTAAATATGGAGAAATGCTTTTTAATTATTGTAAAAAAAGTGTGATTTTCGGCTTTGAGGATAATGTCAGTAATAAAATAATAATATAAATTAAATTTGAACAATTTTCTGCTGTTTTTCCTTTTTTTAGAGCGAGGACTCAGAGGATGATGACCTCTGTGCAATTAGTGACCGGTGGGCATTTCAGCGGGACAGTAAAAGATGGTCTAGGTTAAATACTCTCACGCCACCAATGACCCCAAAAATGGGTGTTTCCTCAGCTACTGAGAGGACCTCAGCAAGCTCTGAGAGTATCCTGAGTGACTTTAGTGACCTTGACACCACCTCAATCCAGAGCAGCAGTAGTCTGAGTAGCAGTACTAGAGGAACATCTTCCAGTCTGGTGACCATGACCAAACAACTGACCACCTCAGACTCCCCTAACAGGTCAACCCACAGCAATCAAGCAGACAGTGCTTCAAAAGCCCAGTTGTTTGTCGAAAACAAGACGAAGAGGAGCTCCAGAAACATTTTGAAGAGATTAGACTCATTCCGGAAGAAGAATAAAGAAAGGGAAAAAATGATTGTGAAGGAGAAAGATGTGAAACAAGAGCTTCCGCAAGCTGCCGTTAGTTTGGATTGTACACAGACTTTGCCTGGTTTGAAACAAGCCTTTTGTGAGAAAAGCAGCTTAGCGGACTACAGAAAGGCTTATACAATTTGTAGGACTACTGCAAGACTATCCTTTACAGATGAGAGAATTAAACCAAAATATAAGGGATTCTATTTGGAGGATTACGAGATGTACCTAAAGGTAGCAAATTGGACAAAGCATTCAAGCAAACTTGGGAATAGACGAGAGAGTTGTTTGGTTCATCTTCCAACTGGCCACAAGCCAGGCACCTTTCCCAAGTCACTTTCTATTGAAAGCTTGTGTCCTGAACACCATAATGACTCAAATGGGTGGCAAATGGACAACACCGATATCTCCATGGCTAGCACTAGTGAGTCCCAGGACTTTGCAGGGTTTCAACTGAGGAGAAGTTCCTGTACTTCTATAGGGAGTGTATATGATAATGTGCCGGAGGCAACCAAGAGCACTGAAGACCTTAACTTGGAAGGAGACCAGGTTTTCCAACACCTGGATGATATCCTTGAGCATGTTCATGGCCTTCAGCATAGCATAGACGTGTGGTCGAGGAGAATCTGTCTAGACCTGGAAGACAGCGAGCTGGATGGAAAATCGGAGGAGCAGGTAGAAATCGCATATCCTTCAAGCCTGCATTTTGAAGAGCAATCCATGTCCGACATTGGCACAGCAGCAAGTGACTATGGCAGTACAGGAAATTCGCTGAATGAAACAGAGGATATTGACATGAGAGAACGACGAGATTCTGGAGTGGGTGCCTCTTTAACCAGACCCAGCAGGTCAGATGCTTTTAGTTAAATTACCTGCATCATTTTCCTTGCACATCTCTTTGCTATTATGGTATATCACCAACCAGCAGGAATGCAAATCACCTAAATCATCTCTTGCCAAATTGCTGATTTTTTTTTTTTTTTTGGTTTCCAGGAAACTGAGGTGGCACAGTTTTCAAAACTCCCATAGACCTAGCCTGAACTCAGCATCACTGGAAATAAATCGGCAGTCAGCTGCACAGCTCAATCTTCTGCAGAAATTCTCCTTGCTGAGACTGACAGCAATTATGGAGAAATACTGTGCGGGTAGTAAACTTGCCTGGAGTTGGTAAGTTTTCCACCGCAAAAGGCTGAATCATTCAGGCACTGTAAACATTTTGCAGCTACATTTTCATAGATAGAACATCACAGATTGTAAGATTTACGATTTTACTGTAACATTCTAGAAAATATCCGGTTTTAAATGTACTGCAACTTCTTGAAGTTAAAGTAGATATATAAGTATGTTGTAGCCTTACACAAATCCCGCTTCTCTGTTTTTCTGTGTGGAGTTTACATGTTCTTCCCATGTTGTGTGGCTGCCCTTTGTGTATTTTTGTTGCTGTAGCCCATTTGCAATTAGGTGAATCGCCAACAGTGTGTGCTATTGTGTGTGAACCTATGAAGGACTGGCATCTCATCCAAGGTGCCCCCTGCCTCATGGTCCCTGGTTCCTGGTTGGCCTGTAGTAGCCCTGTAACCCTGTCCCCTGAACGGTGGCTCAGCACTTTAGGACCATTACCTGTAATTGGAAGGTGACCGGTTTGAATTCGGTAACAGTCAGACTGATGCCACTGTTGGAACCTTGAGCAAGGCCACTGACCTCCACTGCTCCCAGGGGTAGTAGACATTGGCCGACTCAAGTTTGCTTACACCTGTATATGTATCTGTGTGTGTCATGGAGAGCAACATAGGATAGGCGAAAAGACAATTTAGACTAAAGTATTACTGTTCTATTCTGTACTAAGTTACGGAAGATATGGATGTAATATAGTTGGACATGATATGAATTCATTCATTCAGCTAATGTCGGTTGCATTCCCCAACGTATAGTTGGAACATGATACTGAACGATTCCAACTATTAAGGTTGCTAACGGGAGCTCTTGGGAGCATTGTCAAGTATATTCATCCTCGTGGGAGTATTGTCAAGTATCCTCATCCTCTCGGGAGTATTGTGAACTATCCTCATACTTGGTTACAATACTGTGTCTTTGGTCCCCTACATGCTAAAACCATTTTGCGAAATAAAGCTCTTGCAAGTCTATAGACTCGCATAAACATGATCTAATCTCCTTTTCTTGATTACGCAGGACTATTCCAAAGTTTATGAGGAGGAGCAAGATTCCAGACTACAGGGACAAAAACGTCTTTGGGGTTCCACCCATCCTGAATGTTCAGCGGAGTGGCCAGCCGCTGCCTCAGAGCATTCAGCAAGCCATGCGCTACCTGCGCAGCCGATGCTTGGACCAGGTAAAATCCAGTTGTCCGATCAGACATGGTTTGTCACAGATTCCACCGTATGTACATTTTTTAAAATGTATTTTTCCCCTTTTAAATGGTACAATTAGATTGGCATTTTCCGCAAGTCTGGTGTGAAGACCCGGATCCATGCTCTGAGACAGCTGAATGAAAGTTCCCCAGATCATGTGAGCTACGAAGGCCAATCAGCGTATGATGTGGCTGATTTGTTGAAGCAGTACTTCAGGGACCTACCAGAACCTGTCTTTACCAGCAAGCTAACAGAAGCGTTCTTACAAATTTACCAGTGTGAGTTTTGCATAATTAGTTTTTCTGTATATTTTTTTTATTTTGTGTTTTGTTTTTAATTATTTTAATTCCAAGTAACTTTTTTTTTTTTTTAAGTTAACAGTTATTAATAAGAAAATGTTCTTTGCTTCATTTAATTTCCTCCAGTATTTAATTTCAGTGTGTGAAATAGAAACTGTTCTGTAATTTCTGACTTGTCTCCCACCTGCATCTCATTCCAAGATGTCCCTAAGGACCAGTGTTTGCAGGCGACACAGGCTGCAGTCATCCTGTTGCCGGATGAAAACCGGGAAGTGCTGCAGACTCTGCTGTACTTCCTTAGCGACATCGCCTCTGCTCAAGGCAACCAGATGACGGCCGGCAACCTGGCCGTGTGCCTGGCCCCCTCCGTCTTTCACCTCAACATCTCAAAGAGAGAGGGGAACTCACCCAGGTAGGTCCGTCCACGGTGTACAGCACCGTGCAATAGTCTTAAGCAGTTAAAGAACGTCTTTACACTTATCTGTATAGTAAGTGAATGTTTGCTCAGAAAAAAAGACAGTTTAACATTATTACATGTGCAATTAATATTGTTACTACAGAGATGAACAAGATTTTTTTTCTGTTCTCCACTTAGTTACTGATCTCCTTCTGGACGGCTAGAAGAACATATATAGCTTTGGTTCCCTAACCTCTCCTCAGGGGTACCTCAGCCTTTTTGTGGATTCCTTAAATTTCACAACCAGCTCAATTAATTAATAAATGAATTAATTAAGTTAGCTAAATAACCTGATGAGTTACTCATTAGCCAATCACGGCATGCTAGTGGGTGAGTCAAAAATACAGTTGAAACCAGAAGTTTACATACACTGTATAAAAATACACCTTTTTCATACTGTTTGACATATAATCAGACAAAACTTTTCCTGTTTTAGGTCAGTTAGGATTACCAAAATCATTTCTATTTATGAAATGTCAAAATAATAAGAGAGAAATTTTTCATTACTTTCTTCAAAGTCAAAAGTTTACATACACTACAGTTACTGTGCCTTTCAAACAATTTGGGGAAGCCCAGGTGATGATGTCATGGCTTTGGAAGCTTCTGATAGGTTAATTGACACCACTTGAGTTAATTGGATGTATTTTAAGTCACCCCTCAAACACACTGCTTCCTTGTGTGCCATCATGGGAAAAACAAAAGAAATAAGCTCAGATATCATATAATTGTCTGATTATATGTCTGATTATGTGTTAAAAAAAATGTTATGTGTCTTTTTATAAAGTGTATGTAAACTTCTGGTTTCAGCTGTATATTGGTGTGCTGGATGGTTGCTGCAAAATACTGAGGTGACTTTAGAAGAGTTTTGGAAATGGTTACACTGATGCAATTGAGCAGATGTAATATCATAGTTTTACACCAACATGAAAACCATTTAAACATCATTTTCTTTGATTGCCCAACACTGTACAGTACACTATAGTTTATCTACGGTAATGTCTATTACTCATGACCCGGTTACTCAAGATAACCCGCAGACCATAATGAGAAATTTATTGTAGGAACTATCTTCTTCCACTGAACTCCACACACCAGTCGTATCACTACGCAGAAGATACGAGCACGAGTTCCCTGGCAAAATATTCTGCTCCGTGATATGATTGGTGTGTGGAGTTCGGTGTAAACACCACAGAAAGAATGCCATTCAGTCCCATTATATTTGAGAGAAGAGTGGCGTTTCTACAGCCAATGTCTTCAAAACTAGGCAACTCCCCACAGAATAACTTTGATGGATAGAAAGTTCCTCTAAAAGATCTTTTTTTCAGTTTTGGGGTGAACTGTCCCTTTAAACTCCTCTATGTCTATGACAACGATACATAAGATCAGTAGTGGAGGGGGGGCGGGGGGCGGAGGGGCCTCCACCCCAGGGCCGATTATGGGCACACCCAGCCCCCCCCCGCCCCCGCCAGCAAATTTTACCTAGTCTACTTTTTGATCACAGATGATCACACAGAATTAGCAACAATTTACCAAGAAGTCGTTTGCATCAAGAGTCAGCAAATTTTACTGACCCCCCCACCACCCCTAGCCCCCCTGTTGAGACCCCTTCTCCTCCCCTGCATAACATTGATTTTTAATTAGTTTTGTTCTGCTACAGGGTGAAGCACAGGAGAGGCAAACCGGATCAAAGAGATCTAAATGAGAACATGTCTGCTACTGAAGCACTTAGCCATATGATTATGGAGTGTAAGAAGCTCTTCCAGGTATATCGCGTTTATAAAACAAGTACGAAATACTGAGGTAGCTGAAAACAATGCAATATTTATTTTCCCTACTTAAGAAAAGTGTTTTCTTAATTCAGGTCCAGATTACCATTTGTGTATACTTTTTTTAATTTCTTTGTGAATTCATATTCATATACGAGTAGCATGATTTAATTCAAGATGAGCAGCTTAGTGCTGTTGCCTCAAGCCTATCAGGCCCGGTAAGGAGTTGGAAGTGTCTCAGGGTTGGAAAAATACTGCCATAGTGTATGTATGTGTGTATGTATGTATGTATGTATGTATGTATGTGTGTATGTGCTCCACAATGATGTAATCCAGGGACATCCCCTGCTTTCTGCTTCATGCGCCTCCCATCCCCCAGTATTGGGTTAGCATTTGAAAAATGGATAGATGGACGCATTACTTAATTGTTACAGATGAGTTCTTTAGATAATGTTACTTTATTTGATTTGTCAGACTAGTATTAAATAAATGTCGAGGGTTTTTACTTATGAGGTGAACCTGATTGAAGTGGGTGAACTTTCAGCCCGTTGAATCATCAAAACTCGGATTTAGTTTTGGAACTAAAGGCTATTTGGGCATATTTTTATTCACTTTTCTATACAGCAGGTTACATATAACAACATTATTAAACATTAGTAATAACACCACAAAGTCAAGTTATTTATAATTATTTATAGTTTACCTGCAACCCTCAAGAGCAAAACTGGTTAGAGATGGATGGATGGATGGATGGATGGATGGATGGATGGATGGATGGATGGATGGATATGACACTGTTTATGTCATTCATTAACTCTTCATTCAACGGCAAAGTAATTGAACCATCTCCTTTCCTTGGTGTGGCAGATTCCACAGGATATGATGCTGCAGTCTCAGAACTCTTATGTTGCTGCTGACGCCCAGCCTCTTCCCCTCCACGGAACGGGCATCAATCTGAAGGGGGAGCCTGCAGATTACAGGGCCTATCTGGAGGACAGTATTCAGTGCCTGCGGCGGGAGATGACAGAAAAGAGCAAAAAATGGCATGTCAAACCTGCCCCTGATAACACTGAACTGTCTTACAGGAAGGTAAAACATAAATGTGTCACTTCATAATGCATTTGAGAGTTGATCATTTGTATTTTCAATACACACAGGTACAAAATGCATAGAGGCTAAGGCAAAGTTAGTAGACAGGTGCCATACACAGCAGGCAAATGATCACAGACAAAGGAGTAAAAGACAATCTGGCGATTGAACAATGTAACAATGTAAATACACTGGGGAAGAGATAATCAACGAGGAACAGGTGTGAGCGCTTGACTCATGAAGTAAACTGATTGGTAGTTGCAGTCAGGTGATCTCGGAGTGAGAGACTGGAGACATGCCCATAACACAGGTACGCTGAACAATGAGCCAGGACACCACTAGGGGGCAGCAGAAACAGGACCAACCCTGGCAGTGTTATTTGCTTGTATACATGAATTTTGATTAAATTAAATTCTGAATTATAGTCCACAAACAGGCAATAGATTGAAAACCAAGCAGAGGCAAACAAACCTAAATCATGATCCAAACTGGTAGTCCAAAAACAGACTGAAAGCCATAAAGTGCAAATAACCAAATCGCTAGACAAAGGTCAGTTAAACGAGCAGGTTTCAAACACAAAGACCAAATCACAAAACTCTCATTTAGTATGATAGATCACTTACTACTTCAAACAGGGATAAATGAGCAGCAGGTGGTTTTATACCATGCCAGTTAGTCAAGTTAGTGAGCAACAAGTGTGCTTTATTCAGAGGAGGCGGAGCAACCAGACTGCGTGGCTGGATGGATGCCTGGCCTGATGTGGGCAGACATGTTTTTGTCTCTGTTTAAGAAAAGAGATTAAAGAATGTGGAATTCACCAGACTTTCACAGGATTCGACTTAAATTTCTTAAAATGGTGAAATATATCTTTTTTCTTAACAAAATTCATTATATTACAATAATAGAGCTGAATATTTAAGAAATTTAAGAACTTTTAAAAAATGACAGCACATCTACAGTTCAGTTGGTCTATGAAGTCGTCATAATTTATCATCATTTTCACTGCAGTCAGTTATGCTGGTATTTCCTGAATTCATCTGCTGCATGATATATCTTTTTAGAATTTTGAAAATGACTAGTTAATTTATATTTTAAAATACATTTCCTTCAGAATGACACTGTATATTGACACAGTGTTTAGTTATGAGAAGTGTACACCAAATATTTCTTGCAAAGATGGGTAAATTCTGCTAAATCATTAATAAGGCTATTCTGATATGTTTCATTTCTCTAAAATGACCATCTCTGACATTTTTGCCTATGCCTCGACTAGTGAAACAGAAATTTGATTGTTCCATTCTCAGGCGTACGATTTTTGTCGCTCAGGTTGGAAACGGCCACCCTTTTCGCCTGTGGAAGGTATCCACAGAGGTCGAGGCTCCACCCACTACCGTGTTGCACAGAATTTTGCGGGAGCGCCATCTATGGGACGACGACTTATTGCATAGCCGCGTGGTTGAGGCACTTGAGGAAAACACAGAGGTGTTTCAGTACGTGACTGACAGCATGGCACCTCACCCTCGGAGGGACTTCGTTGTATTGAGGTACTGCAGGGGAAATATTCTTTCTTAGGAGTGGCAATTTTTTCTTGGGTGGAAATTTAAGCCATATCCTTATTTTATTTTATTCATCAAGTCAGAACATGTGTGTTCAATGGAAATTTGGTTATAGTTTTTCATAAAATGTAAATTAAGACCTCGACCGGAAACGTTTACACTAGTTGTGTAATTGTTACTGCGGTTTGTTAGCCTAATAGAAACATTTTCCGAGTTTAAGTTGTATCAGGTAATTAGGTAATGCAATGTTTGTAGCTTCATACTTACGTTTCATTGTAAATATGTCAGTGTTACTGACAGAAAAGAGCAGAATGCTTTATTTTTGTGTGTTGTGGCATGGGGAACACGGGTGCACTATATACCCACTAGAGGGTGAAAAGGGTGTGGTTTATTTAGGGAACAGGGGAAAATACACAAAAGCACTAATGGTGATATAGTGGCTGTAATAGCCTGGTCAAAGGAAAGCATGTCGTCCCCCAAGCAGACATGGGTCAGTCTCTTCAGGTCGGCTGTCCTCCAAGCCAACAGTCTCTCCCCCTGCTAGTGCCCTTCCCCTTTACTTATACTCTATATGCAATGGACTAGTATGCCATCCAGTCTTTTTTCCACTTGTCCACAATGTTTTACTTCGTACATTTGTCTGTTAATATTTGAAGAAAAAATAAAAAAGAATATACAGAACATAAGGCGCATTGGAAATTCAAAATTGTCCTTAAATCGTTGACGCCGTCACTTGCCTTGATAGCTTCACAAACACGGAGTGTTCAGGTTACTGCAAGTTTCGGCATGAAATGATCTGATAGAAAGCTGGCCAGAACAAGCCCGTAGTCTTATACTCTCCTTCTCTGGCCGATTGTTTTTGCACAGTTTTGAGGTCTCAGAATTCTGCCTGCGGCTGCTATGTTCACAAGGTGCCAGAAGGCCTTACCCAGACTGTATCTGCATGTTCCTACAGAAGGTGGCACACAGACCCAGTGCAGGGGTTCTGCCTCCTGGTCTCCTCCTCTGTGGACCATGACAAGGGGCCTCTGGAGGCTGGCCTTCGGGCTGTGCTGCTCACCTCTCGCTGGCTAATTGAGCCATGTGGAGCAGGACGCGCAAGGCTGACCCACTACTGCAGGGCTGACCTTAGGTGAGTATTTTTCTACTGCATGGCCAGTGAGTGAAGATTCCAATGGAGTGGCACAATGTGATCCAAGAATTTTACTTTTTTTAGTCTTATTAAATACCATAAAACCGACCACCAATTCAAACATTTCAGACGTACATAAATAAAACGCACACAATAAATTATTATTCTGATATTCCCTGCACACGTATCACAGCAGTGAGGTTCGTGTCTGTTTCTCTATGTTATACAAATTCAGAGAGCCAGCTCACAGGGTTCAATTCAAGACGAGTCTGTGCTCACACACACATGCATTTACATGTATGTAACAGTTTTATTACCTTAATCTGTAGGGTTTGCAAACTAGCATCCATGTTGGCGTTTAAAGTGCACGCTAGCGAATCGATCTTGCGCAGTGTATCCAGAACCGTGCATACACCACTGCACGCAGTGTATCCAGAACCGTGCATACACCACTGCACGCAGTGTATCCAGAACCGTGCATACACCACTGCATGCAGTGTATCCAGAACCGTGCATACACCACTGTACGCAGTGTATCCAGAACCATGCATACACCACTGCACGCAGTGTATCCAGAACCGTGCATACACCACTGCACGAACACAAGTTTGGAGTGCAGCAGACATTCGTCTGCTGAGGTCCACAATGATGTCAGACATGTCTCTTCTCTAGCACACCAGACACACTGTTCTCTTATCTGCCGCCCTTGAATGCATTTGTGCGGCACAGATTCGCAGTACACAGTCACATGTACAGTAAATAAGGCCCAAAGCATCTGATAACAATCCCAGCATCCTCAGCTCCTCTACTTCATACTGGTATCAGACTTCTTTAAATCACATCCACGTTGGATATATTTCCTAAAACCATATTCAGTTATCCATTTTAAGGATAGAAGAGCTGTATCTGTCTTTCATGCCTCTCTTCTTCCTTCCGTAACATCCTTCTGTTCATAGACCATTTCTTACTATTACATGTATATTTTGGACCTTAAAGACTGATATATTCTTCTATTTTTCATTTTCAGAGGGCGTTCCCCAGAATGGTACAACAAAGTTTTTGGCTATCTTTGTGCTGTGGAGGCTGCCAAGATCCGAGACTCTTTTCCTGTCTTTACAGTTCGTGGACCAGAGACAAAACTGTGATCGAGATTTTTTCACTGTAATTAGTAGCGTTAGCTGCTGGATCCCTGTTGTTTTTTTTAAATGCATTAGTATTATGGGCGACATAATTCTACTGAATAGTCCATCCATTTTCAGTAGCTGTTTGTCCTATTCAGGGTTGCGGGGGTCTAGAGACTTTCCTGGAGGCTATGGGCACAAGATGGGGAATAACGCAGGATGGGGCACCAACCCATTGCAGGGCACACTCACACACCCTATACTCACACACCCTATACTCACATACCATTCACTCACACACCATTCACTCACACATGCACTGAATAGTTTGAATAACACATTTAATTTATTTACCAGATACTTTAGCAAAGCAGCTTGCACTGTCCCTAATAATACTGAAGCTACATATAATATCTGCCTGTTAACAGGAGTGAAACAGCAGTAAAATACTAAAATTGTTTTATTATTTTAACAGAAAGAGGAAAGTAGAAGGTCAGTCTTTATTCATTACATAGTCCACTGTGATTTTCTGAAGCTTCTGGATGATTACTGAGACACTGTCTGTTTGAAAAGTGCGTTTACAGGCAGCAAGGTACACTGCAGAGAAATATCGCTTTAGTAACATTGTTATCTGCTTCCTGAAAAGTTGTCTTTATGTGTATGACAGCTAAACAGATGTGTAAGGCCATAGCTCTCCTTTAATTTTAGAATATGCCACCAGCATATTCATATAATGGCATTTTTCAAATATATATGCAAGCAATCCATGCTAAGATGCTGTACAGTCAGTAGAATAACTCAAGAAATTGTAAATCGAGTTGTACAATTTGTACTATGCTTTATGTCTGTTGAGTTGAAGTACCACTGACAACTAAACATTATACAGAGATTTGTGCTGAGTTTTGGATGCCTCATTTCTTTGTAACTTCCTTTTCTAAGGAGCTGCTGAGAATGATTTTAAAAAGGTGACAGAAATACGAAGCTCATCTTACCACAGGGTGTTTTGTTGAACACAGCAGTTTCGTGGGGAATCTCATCTCAGCTGAGTAAATGATTTCTTTGAAAAAAGCAAAGCTTTTATGCAACCTTGACAGCAGCACACATGTAATTCTGAATATGTATATATTTATTTTTCTGCCAAGTGTCTGCAAGTTCTATTGCATTTCACTGATTAGTGTTATTTATGCTTTTAGTCCAAACAGTTCGTGCAGGGGGTGCCTCGCAAATGTGTGACAGGTAGGCTGTTTTCAGTAAAGATTTATATTTCAAATTCTGGGGCATTAAACATGATAAATACTTTTAAAGTTGTCATCGTCCATATAATGTGAAATTGTGCAATGTGTTCTTTATGTATGCCAAAGATTTTGTTTGGAAAAAAAAAAAATGAGTACCACATTTTCATTCTTTGTTTTACTTATTTCTTATTTTAAAGAATGTTTGTTTCCTCATCAGGTATTGCGTTATATATGTCACCCGTGTTTTTGGAACTTTAATCTTAATTTTTGATACAGCTGTATTAATCAGACAATTGTTTCTGAAATGTTTTAAAGTCTAAAAATAGCAGGATTATTTCTATGTACACACCTAATAAATTAGGGTCCCTGATTAAACCTTATGTATTTTATTTTCATAATGAACAGTTTATGTATAAACTATTTTAAATATTATTGTAATTATGAAACGCCATGCATTTTCTGAGATTCAATGTGTATTGTATTTATGTATGTAATTTACATTCTGTCATTTTTCATTTAATTACTTCCTAATTGCATTGCTTAATCTTTATGAAATTTAATAAAGACTATTGAAAATGAAAAAGCAAATGAAAATGTAAGTTTTACGTTATTCAGCATTTGTACGCCATTCCAGAGGCTGACCCGATGCAGTGGCGATATGTGATTTTCTGGTAGCACTTTTTCATTCATTTATTAAATAAATAAAATGCATCTAATGATTTTTGAAAAGGGCTATGGAATGCGGTAAAAAATGAAAATATGTTCCTGCCTGCCCTGTGGACATCCTTTGCCTTGGCAGGTGCCCTGACTGGACGCCAGTTCGTTCTACTGAAATGTGACTATAAAGTTGTCATTACCCGGTGTAAATTAGTTTCAAAAATAGAAATTATGATTTCACTTGCCCTTTGAAAAGTTTCCTTATAGCTATATTAGACTATACAATGCTGTAGTTGTATATGATGATTTAGTGTTTTATGGCGGGACACAAGGAAGAGTTAGGGTGCATAAGTAGCTTTTAGAAACTGAAGGGGACTATATTTCAACTTAAAGCTGCAGGGATTTTAGGAACTGTGGCAGCTTGGATCAAAAACTGGTTAACTGACAGGAAGCAACGAGTAGTTATTAGAGGCACAATGTCACAGTGGGCCTCCGTTCATAGTGGGGTACCGCAGGGTTCAATTTTAGGACC
>JAODLC010000042.1:1360543-1371079 GCA_026781145.1 Hippopotamyrus pictus | reverse complement strand
CTTAACTGTCCTTAATTTGTATTTGAGCTGCTTTTCAATACCCGGTGTATTTCTACACTGTATTACATTATATTGTTGACACCTGGCATGCGCTCACAAGACCTGGCATTGAGAGCACATTTGCATACGAAGGGTGACCTCCTGGAGTGTGAGGATTCAGCAACAGGGATGGGGCAGGGCAGGACAGAGACTTCCCGCGAGAGTAAGTGGTAACAGTCTGGCCACTGTAAATTTAGTTGCTTCCCCTAGTGGTGCCGTCTGGAACCCCCATTCTCTCCCTAACTTCCCCCATGATCATAATTTCATAACCCTGCCTGTGTTCAAACGATCAACCTAGAACAATGGGGCATCTTTACCACTTTTCCTTACAATGACTGAACAGGGAGCCATCTGAGAGATCATTTTCAGCGTGTTTTTTTTCTGCTACTCAAAATGCAAAAGATGGACACAGAAAGTGTGTGACACTGACATGTTGAAAGAACATAATTATGCGTGTCCTCCTTCACCAGATATGTTTCAGTGTTTTAATATGATTTTTAATGTAATCTTTATTAAAAGTTCACTGTACTACTTGTGACTAACAAGGAATAACCAATCAAGAGCTAATGTAAATCTAATACTGACATTTGATACTTATTGAATTACTGAGTACTCAGTAACAGAATTTTTATCATTTTATCCATTAACTGTGTGCAACTGTACTGCTTAATATTTGAACAACTTGGCAAGTTTCATCCCAGTTTTATAGATAGACAATTTACCCTATTCATTTCTATCATGCATCTATCATGGGTTCATTTTTATCATGTAGAATTTTTGCATTTAACAGGTGCACTAGATTTGATTGTTGCCCTTACAGGTACAAAACTACCAACAAACTGGAAACAGAACTGGCAAAACTCAGTGTCACCATTGCAGATCAACAGATTTTGTGCATCTGATGTGGACTTTCAGTTTTACACAAGGTTTCCTTCTGAGACGGTCTTGGGAGCATTTTGGAATGCCTTTGATGACCTTTGATGAGCTTTACGTGTCCTGCTTCAGAAACACCCCCAACATCTGAACATTTTATTTCATCCAGCCCAAAACAGGGATTTTCAGATGGATCAAACGCTTTTTTCGTCGGGGTTTTCACCAAGATGAGGAGCATCTAGATGAATTACAGATCTGCAACACATTAACATGACAGAATTCAGAGTTCTGCTCCAAAACTGCTGGTTCAAGTTCAAGGCCTCTTCGTTACTTCAGTCTGCCATATTCCCTTGGTTATTCTTCCTGCCAATTTATTCTTCTTAATCGACAACACAAATTTTGCATTTCCCATCATTCCGATGTATCGCAATACTCCTGGCTTCGTCCAGTTTTGGAAGATTATTCACAAGAAGTTTCTTGCCACCTGCCTGGAAGACAACGTGTTTGGAGAAGAGGAGTGAATGATCTCAACCTACGTCCCCTGCATTACATGCCGCTGCTCGTTGAAGACCCTGCCATTGCGAAAATGGCCCTAAGAAATGCAAGATCGATCGCAAATAAGACTTTTACTCAATGATTTCTTTTTATCCCACAACTTAGACTTTATCACATAAACCTGGCTTGGCTGTGGAGAGTCCATTGTGTTACTAGAAATTTTACCAGTTGTCTGTATATTTATTAGCTCTCCAAGAACTACTGGTTGTGGTGGTGGTGTTGCAGTTGCTTTTAAAGAAATGCTTTAAATGTCAATCCCTTGTCACCAAAAATATTCTAGTTTCTAGTACTGCTGTTCACTATTGACTAACAATATTACATGACGAGATTTCTCGTTGAAGTGAAAAGCAGTATTGCAAAGGCGCTGCAAATCAGCTGATGTACTGTAAGCATGTTGGCGTCTTACAAAATTACCCAGATGCCCCACACACTTTTAAATCTTTTGCATGGCAGCATTTTGGGTACCTGGCGAAAAAGTGACAGAGAAAATACGAACCATCTGTAAGCATTGTAGGAAAATAATACTGTACACAGCGGCTAACGCTACTACTATGTAAAGCTATTTGTAGCACCATCATAGCTCTTTACTTAAAATCCACTGCACCGGTGAAGAAAACATAAAAATTATGTTTGTTATTTATATTGTTCTATTTATACTGTATTTTATGTTCAATTGAGCAGTCAAATACGAGAGAAGCCTGTCATTTGAGTTTGTGGTGAAATATTTCATGGTGCTAGATATTTATTCTGTTCTTTACTGAATATGACGATGGTGATTATTTCAAACATTTCATCATATATCTGTATCATTCATCATTTTTTGTCTTTCAAATAAATCAAACAAAAAGCTGCTATCCAGTAATATACTTCCTCTTTGAAGTTTTCCTTAAAATATTGTTAAAATATTGTCTCGTCTCGTTCACCCAAAATCATGGATGCTCCACCTCCAGCGGCTCCCACGCCAACGAGGGATGCTCCACCCCCTGTGGCTCCTGCACCAGCCCTCGTGGTTCCAGTTCCTGCTCGGCCCTCCGTGGTTCCTGACCTGGATGCTCCTGCACCGCCCTCTGTGGTTCCTAATCCACCAGCTCCTGCACTGCCCTCCGTGGTTCCTGCCCCAGCGACTCCTGCCCCGCCCTCTGTGGTTCCTGTCTCGGCGGCTCCTGCACCGCCCCCATAGGTTCCTGCTCCGGCACCTGAGGTTCCCGCACCCGAGGTTCATGCTCCGGCACCCGAGGTTCCCGAGCCCAAGGTTCCAGTCCCCGTGGTGCCCGCTCCTGAGGTGCCAGTCCCCGTGGCTGATGTGCTGCCCTCCAAGGGTCCCATCCCGGCAGCTGACGCGCCACCCTCTGTGGTCCCAGCGGCCAACACGACACTTCCCCACGCTTTGCCACCGACAGATCCCACGGCGGATAGTGCTCCACCCCAGGTGGATGACGCTGCATCACCTAGCGGATCCCGCGACGGATGACGCTCCGCCCCCAGCAGTTTCCGACCCGGCGGATGACGCCCCGCCCCCAATGTTTCCCGTTCCAGCCGATGACGCTCCACCCCCAGCGGTTCCCATCCGGCGGATGATGCTCCGCTCCCAGCGGTTCCCGTCCCAGCAGCCGACACGACACTTCCCCACGCTTTGCCACCGACAGATCCCACGGCGGATAGCGCTCCACCCCAGGTGGATGACGCTGCATCACCTAGCGGATCCCGCGACGGATGACGCTCCGCCCCCAGCAGTTTCCGACCCGGCGGATGACGCCCCGCCCCCAATGTTTCCCGTTCCAGCCGATGACGCTCCACCCCCAGCGGTTCCCATCCGGTGGATGATGCTCTGCTCCCAGCGGTTCCCGTCCCGGCAGCCGACACGACACTTCCCCACGCTTTCCCACCGACAGATCCCACGGCGGATAGCGCTCCACCCCCGGTGGATGACGCTTCATCACCTAGCGGTTCCCGCAGTGAATGACGCTCCGCCCCCAGCAGTTTCCGACCCGGCAGATGACGCCCCGCCCCCAATGGTTCCCGTTCCAGCGGATGACGCTCTACCCCCAGCGGTTCCCATCCGGCGGATGACGCTTCGCTCCCAGCGGTTCCCGTCCCGGCGGATGATGATCCGCCTCCAGCAGCTCCTGCACTGATGAGGGATGCTCCACCCCCACTGATTCCCATCCCGGCAGCTCCTGCACCACCCTCCATGGATCCTGACCCCGCAAGCTCCTGCACCGACCCTCATGGTTCCACTCCCTGCTCGGCCCTCCGTAGTTCCTGACCCGGCCGCTCCTGCTCAGCCATCCGTGGTTCCTGACCCAGGGACTCCTGCACGGCCCTCCATGGTTCCTGCCATGGTGGCTCCTGCCCCGCCCTTCGAGGATCTAGTCCCAGTGGCTCCTGTACTGCCCACAGAGGTTCCTGCTCTGGCACCAGAGATCCTTGCGCCCAAGGTTCCTGCTCCGGCGCCCAAGGTTCCCAAGCTTGAGGATCCTGCTACGGAGCCCAAGGTTCCAGTCCCCATAGTGCCCGTTCCTGAGGTGCCATTCCCCGTGACTGATGCGCCACCCCTGAGGTTCCAGTCCCAGTGGCTACTGCACTGCCACTAGAGGTTCCTGCTCTGGCACCCGAGGTTCCTGCTCCAGCACCCGAGATCCTCGCGCCTGAGGTTCCCATGCCCGAGGTTCCTGCTCCAGTGCCTGAGATCCTCATGTCCGAGGTCCCCGTACCCGAGGTTCCTGTTCCAGGGCCTAAGATCCTCGCATCCGAGGTTCCCATGCCCGAGGTGCCAGTGCCCGTGGAGGTTGAGACGCTCTGCCCCCGGCAGTTCCCGCAGCGAATGCTCTGCTTCCAGCGGAGTCCCCTTGGACATTTTAAAGAGTTGTCTAACCACTTTTCAAATCACTGTAAAACGTGCACTGGAAAATTATTTCTCTGCATTAATTGCCGAAAATCAATTTAACCGGAAAATTTTGTTTAGTGTTATAAAATCAGTTGTATCTGCACTGGAGCACTTTACTTTTAATCTTAACTTGTCTGATGAATTTTTTTCCAAGTTTTTTCCAAGTAAGATTGATGCTATTAGATAGAATATTGCTCCAATGGTCGGTATTATGTCACGTTCTTATGATAGGATCCAAAGAAAATCATTGACAGAGTCTGAACCTCTTTCCCTTCCTCGTTAAGGGAAATAGTGTCTAACTTGAACTTATTTTTCTTCTTGCAATGTCATTCCTTCTAGTCTTTTCAAAGACGTCTTTGACATTGACCCCTGGGTGCTGTCTTTTCGAAATGCCTGTCTCGCAACAGGCACTGTTCCCTTCTGTTTTAAACATCCAGTAGTCCAGCAATTGCTTAAAAAGTCTAATGTAGACTCTCACATACTTTCCAGTTATCATCCTCCCCTCAATTATCATCCTATTTCGAAGTTCTCTGAAGTTCTGGAAAAAGTGGCCCTTTCACAACCCCTTCCTTTTTTACCAAGCAATAATGTTTTAGAAATATTTCAATCAGATTTTAAGGCCCTTCATAGCACTGAGACTGCATTAGTATGAGTTAAATGACCTCCTTCTTATTACTGACGCTGGGGATTGAGGAAATATTGGTTCTTTTAGCCCTTTTCAGATCATCAAATTGTACTAACCCTATCTGAGTATCTGGGTCAACGTTCTACTTTTGTGAAAGATTATGCACTGAATCTGGGTGTTGCCTCTGACTGATTGATCGGCAAATTAATTCTGTAGTTTTTATCATCTTATAAAAATCTCATAAGTTAAATCATTTTTATCACCTCTAGATCTTGAGAAAGTTATTCATGCCCTGATTTCATCCCACTTGGATTACTGTAACTCTCTGTATTCAGGAATCAGTAAGTCATCACTTTGTTGTGTACAACTAGTTCAGAGCGTCACAGCTAGGCTACTGACAAAGACAAAAAACGGGATCATGAAACACCTGTCTCCGGAATACTCTTCCACTGGAGATAAGGTCCTCTCCTTCAGTCTCTTTTTAAATCATGATTAAAAACCTATTTTTTAGCTTGGCTTTTAGTGTCGATCATTGACAGTCTTATTATTTTTGTCCCTGTTTGTAGTGCACAGGGAGTTTTGGAAGCTCTGGAGCACTTGCGTACTGTGTGGACCTTATGGTTGTGGCGGGTGGGTGCTGGTATGACAGTAGTGAGCCATGAGGCACTGGTCCAAACCTTGAACCAATTAGAGACAATTCTGATAGTCTGTGCAAAACAGTGCAGATCATGGGCTGTGGAGTAATGCCTCTTAATGATTCAGCACCAGACATCACTGCCAAGTCAGAGAGGGGTGATGAAATAAGCAAATTATAGTAACTTCCAGAGAGAATAACATATGTGAATTTACAAAAAGCTTTGACCTTTAAATACAAAAAGAATGTTTTATTCTGAAATGCATATCACGTAAACGTATGCAAATTACCCAAGTCCTTGGCCGATGTCAGGTCTGCAGAGAGTTAGTACATGGCACTCTTGATGGGGCTGTCTGCATTTTCATCATACTACCATGTGCACACTGGAAAAGCAAGGCGAGCAGGTCGGCGCACAGTGCTTTCCCTGCAGTGCATGAGCATAACGTGCTGTTTAACTGCACAGGCTCAATCTGTAAAGTGACCTACAGGTGGACAAAGAAGTGTGACACTATAAGGCATGGAATGAAATGTTTGTTATAATAATTAACGATGAGCTAACATAGGCCTTCTGAACAAAGTTTCATGGAAAAACAAGAGCAATATGACACTAAGGCAATCAGCCAGTACAGGCAGCCCTCTAGCAGTCATATTAGATTTGTATTATTATCAAGCACCCTTACTGTGTAGCAAGATATCATACCAAGTTATCATGTGACATTTACTGTTACAATAATATTGACTAATTTAAGCAGATTACACACTATTCGCTTTAGACACAAAGCTCTTGCAATGCCATACACACTGAAACATTAAAGCTGAGTGGAGTCGCTGTGGCGGGGAGGTAACCAGTACCAATCTGCTACACAAAATCTGTAGGGAATGTGGTTCCTCTCTTTTCCTCATTGATCTGTGACACCTGCATCTTACCACTATCGCCATATTCAACACGTTTGATACTAATCATGTACAAAGAACAAAAAAAAAAGAATAAAATTGCTTAAAATTAGCATGCCATGTGATACTAGCTAGCAAAGTAGCATTAACAAGAGAGCACTTACCTTCACCTTTGAAAAGAATTTTTATGAAAATATTTGTGCCCCTTTTCAAGTTTTTTCGATGATATGTGGCTTTCCACTGATTGTGTAACGTGTGCCATGGTCATTTTTGGAAGATTTTTGAGAGAACAGCTGAACAACAACCCCGATTGCTCCATTGTGTTTGCCGACCACCATTAAACAGGAAGTTGGTTGTCCCAGCAAGACACTGGCAGGAAGTTGTCATCGACACCTACTGAATTCCTCTCCCAGTCGACCAATAAATTACTCAGAAGAGGATTCGAATTTACATCGTTCCCAGGATGCTGCACTCGATCTGCCAAGAGAAAAATAATAGAAGAAAAGAAGAAATAATACAAGAAAATGATTCATTTTTAGATGTAAGCAATTGTAAAATAAATCATCCATGTAAGAAAATGTAGTAGTTGGTAAACTTGAAGCTTTAACTGATGAAATAGCAGTACTACAAGCTGTATGCGCCCACCCATCAACGTGAAAGTATGCGGGGGGGCGCAGTACATAAGGAGCTTGGTCAGCTCTGATTATTGTGCTCGCTTCGGCAGCACATATACTAAAATTGGAACGATACAGAGAAGATTAGCATGGCCCCTGCGCAAGGATGACACGCAAATTCGTGAAGCGTTCCATATTTTGCAATATTCCATGCCAGATGTACAATTTTCTTTGTATGACTAGCCAGTGAAAGGGTTATAAAATGCCTGTTTTCAATGCTGCACATGATGAGTATGTGTTAAAAACACGAGTAATCTTAAACTGCTTGCCATTTATTGGCAAGTAATGTGGGATATTTTCAATATTAAGTTTCATTTGAGTTGATTTTTCCATTCTCTTCCGTTCTCAAAGGTATTATTGCAAATCTCTGTATCACTCCAATTATTAATGTGATGCCAAAGCAAGCCATATATTACTACATATACAGTACATTTTGTTTTTAACTTTCAAATTTATCTGTAGCTTAAAACGACACCGTCCTTGTGACAGGGGGGACTGGCTATTATTAAGCAATCTTTGAAAGTCATCTGAAGTGTAGAATCGATACAACAGACGTTTATCTGGCTGCTGTAATTCAGAAAAGTCAGGCAATATTTGGTCTATTCCACTATTCCACGCCAAATGTACAATTTTCTTTGTATGACTAGTCAGTGAAAGGGTTAGAAAATGCCTGTTTTCGATGCTGCACGTGATATGTGTTGAAAACACAAGTAATCTTAAACTGCTTTGCCATTTATTGGCAAGTAATGTGGGATATTTTCAATATTACGTTTCATTTGAGTTGATTTTTCCATTCTTTTCCGTTCTCAAAGGTATTATTGCAAATATCTGTACCACTCCAATTATTAATGTGATGCCAAAGCAAGCCATATATTACTACATATATAGTAGATTTCGTTTTTAACTTTAAAATTTATCTGTAGCTTAAAACGAGACTGTCCTTGTGACAGAGGGGACTGGCTATTTTTAAGCAATCTTTGAAATTCATCTGAAGTGTAGAATCGATACAACAGACGTTTATCTGGCTGCTGGGGCTTTTCAGTTAATGTCCTCTTTGTTCCGTACAGTTTCAGTACGTTTTCGTGGGCCAGTGGCGCAATGGATAACGCGTCTGACTACGGATCAGAAGATTCTAGGTTCGACTCCTGGCTGGCTCGAGCATTTTTTTTGGCTCGACCAACTCAAATACGGGGACTTTTGGTCGTTCCGTGGTACGAGCTCACGGTCTGTCCCGTATCAGCTGCAGTCGCGCGACTCGCAACCCGGGCCGGGAGGAGATTATTAAATAGCAAATACGTTTTATTTCCACATCAGTCGATAACTATATTAGTCAAGTCATTACTCTTTACTTCGCGGATCTATTTTTTTAAAAAAAGATCCAGAGCCGAACGCACCGCAAGCTGGAATTTAATTTCAATACATAAATCATACAAAATAAATGTCTTTGTCATAGGGCGTACAACTACAAAACGCCTACAGTTTATTGCTAGCTTTTTTTCTTTGACTGGGCTCGAAGTTTCACTTTGCCGATAGAGCCGCCACCCGCCGTCCCGTAGTGAAAAATAAAATGCGGCGTCGCGTTTTAACTAAGTACTACGGGACGCGATTTGTTTTATATTTCTTCAGATCGAAAGTGGAAACCCTAAAAGCTGGAATTTAGGGGACCTTCTAAAACGCTTAACGTTAAAAAGGGTTAACGTGGCTCAATGTTCCAAAACAGCGACCAATAATAACCAAATTTCTCTCGGACATATCTGGCCATAAACACTCCCATTTGGCAAAAAAGTCAAAACCGAAATGCCAATTTTGGTGACTATTGGGCGATGTTTTGGAATATTTATTAACGTTAAGCTTTTTCCTTAAAATATGAGATAACGTCCATACTCGGTTTTGATTTTTTTACTAGACGGGCCTATTTATGACCAAATATGTCCGAGAGATTATTAGTCGCTGTTTTGGAACATTAAGCCACGTTACGCTTTTCACATAAATCTTTTTAAATTGTCCCATGATCGGGGCTGTAAGCACTTGCATTCTGTATGTTTTGCATGGCGATGCTTCAAGGGGTGAAAGAAGTTCGTAGAATTCCCAGTCGTAGTTCGCAAGTTTCGACAGTTTAAAGTACACGGCAGCAGCTCGTTGCCTGTCAGACTTTAAACTGCAAAAAGTATCACCACAATACCGACGTCTTTTTACCTTGTTTATCCACAATATGTCCTAAATAAAAGACGCTTCGAATGCTGAGCTCCATACGTTTTCACCAGTGAGAGAGGCTTCCTCTGAAGCAGCGCTCATTTCTTCCAAAACAGAAGCGTGCGTGCTTCGGAAATTCAACCAATCACGCTGTCCGTAGGTTGTCCGTCCTTAAAACACTACCATGTGATTGGCTGGAACTGCGTTCGAGTTTTGTAAAGAAATGACTGCGGCTCACTTGTGCTATCTAGAGTTATTCCATACTGATAGACGAGCGGGGGAGCTCCACCATTTCTCAGTCAGTTGGGTTAGATTCAGCTAGAAGTGATGATCGTCCGATAACTGTTTAGATAATGGGCATTTATATTGGACAATCATGACTTTAAGATGGTTGTGTCGAAAGCCTCCCCCCCCCATCGCGTGCACGTGCATTCTCAGTACCGCGGTGTTTTAACAGCATTTAATTCGCTAACATGGACTGAGAGCTACACGCTTGTTATGTCTAGGGTATAATCTAGGGGTCAGTGGATGTCAGTAGAAATCTGAAGTCAGCCTGACCTTCCAATCCAGAGATAAGGGGAGGGGGGTGTACTGGCAGGGAGGAAAATCACGATTCAATGCCATACTGTACTTGTGTAACTGCGTATAAAACATGTTGTGTTGAACCACTGGTAAAACCACTGGTAGGTGAAATAAAATCATGTAATAGATGAAAAAATATTCACTCGTCATAAATTTGAGTGTCAGGAGTGTGAATATTCGAGAGCAGTTATATTAAAGTATCCTTTATTGTTTGTCCGATTAACTTAAATTTTGCTTAGGCCTGACCAAGCAATAACACGGACGTTTACATAAAGATGAGAAAATGGTGTGACAGACTTAGGTAACTGCCTTTAGAAACCTCAGGTTTAGTTGAAACCGTTCGTTTCGGACCTTGTGAATTAACTACGGCGCGGTACTGAAAATGCGCGTGCACGCGAAAAGCTGGCAGAGTTTCGGCAGGAGCCGAAATAATCTTTATATATTTAAATATATATATATATAAATAATTGCTTAGCCGTATAATCTGTCGGATCTAAGGTACCCCAATTTACATGGATTTTCTCTTTGTTCACTTACTTATATTCCAGACACCCACAAATCCTGCATGACGATACAGGCC
>JAODLC010000042.1:1329866-1340671 GCA_026781145.1 Hippopotamyrus pictus | reverse complement strand
CAAATTAAAGTTTAATTTTCTAGTTTTAGTATATCTCTGTTGCCGTTCGTCTTTTCGCTAAAAATATAAAATATAAAGTATAAAATTCCCTACTCACCAATATTTTAGAAGTTTGAGACATGTAAAACAATTTATTAAGTTTAAGTGACCTTATGTCAAATTATTACTAATGACTAGTATTACTAATGACAACGATTATTATTATTTTTAAATTACATTCTGGACAGTTACTGACATGACTTACGGCTAATGATGCTGAACCTTTTCTGCAAAACATTTTATCGACGGAGGTGAATAAGCAGGCGTGCGCCTTTGCACAGCGCGTTTGTTTCGCAGACTGCACATTTTAAAGCAATCGACAGCATTCTTATGCAATATGACATATCGGATCGACAACATCAAACTAACGGTCTGCAAGATACGAAATCAATCGGTGAAACGCCCGAAAAAAAAGAATAATAACGGGGCGAGATTTCTGCAGGAATGCAGCAGCAATCTCGGGCTTACCTGTTAGCGCTGTGCAGGACGCCGGATGCGAAGCAAAAGGGGTGACAGATGCGACGGTAATGTCCCTGCAGCCGTGGTCTTTATTCATATAAGCGCGCCGGACGGTGGGCGGGCCATCGCCTCGCCGGCCAATCACACGGAGCCGCTGTCGTGGGCTCGGCCAATCGGTCTGGACAGTTCTGAAACATTTCAGCGGCGCCGGCCAATAGGGAGCCGAGACCGCTGAAACATTTTTTTCGACGGGCGAGGGAGTTTGTCACTTTTTTGTGAACTCCGGTTCCACTTGTTCCTACACTGGCTCCTTGTCGGCAGTATGCTTGTGATGTACAATCTTACTTTCTGCCTAGCCCTTTGAGTCACTTTTAGCTAAAGTGTCAGGTAGATAAATTAATGCGAATGGAGCGCCATTCTGTACTTTCTCATCAGATCAAACAACAAAGCATGTGCTGTTCATTTCGCAAAACCATTTCTGTACTAGCTATGTTAGTGCTTCACGTATTGAAGGATGATATTATTATTATTAGATATGGCGTGGGGGTTCGGTGCAAGGATGAACGCTAATGGAGGATGTTATTATTATTGTTGTTATTAATATTATGAAGCGGGGTATTTTCGCTGCAGCAATGAGCGCTATTGGAGGATACTGTTGTTATTATTATTATTGACGTTTATGATATGGGGCATGGGGGGGGGGGGGGACGGTGCTTTCGCTGCAGGGATGAACGCCGAGTTTCAGAAACCCGCCCCTTGTTATGTCCGCCCGCCTGTCTCGCTGGTTCTGCCTTTTTCCGCCTTTAGTACAGGATTTACGTAGTTTGAGCTGCTTTTACTTCTTCCCCAACATATGCCTCCCTTTCACAGCTTTTAAATATATGAAATATGCATTCGTCTTAGGCGTTTTTTGGAGGTCTGGGTGTACTGCTGGGTCTGATTCGCCCAGGATTTGTTTCGCCGGACGTAGCAGCGATGCCGAGCGCGGATGATGCGTCGCACGTCTCGGCGCAGCCAGCGGAAGGCTGCCGGGGAGCAGACGCCGTCTCCGGCTTGTATTCCTTCGGGAAATGCCTGGGCGCGCTGCTGCCGGTGTATCTGGCGGGGTACTTCGGCTTCAGCATTTTCCTGGTCGTGCTCGGTCTCATGCTGTACATCGGCTGGCAAAATTGCCGGGACGGGAAGGAGAGCAGACTGCGGTCCGCCATGTACGCGATGGAGAAGGAGCAGGATTTCATCGCTGCCACGGTGCTCAGGGACACACGCAGTCTGCCTGCATGGGTAAGGCGAAGTTCATAAATAGATTAATTCATGAAAGCCAGCGCACACCATGCTTAATGCTCTTCTTCACATCATGATCATCAAATTGGCATCACTTACTTACCTGGAAGAACACCGATGCAAAGTAACACTTGCCGCATGTACTAGTTTACCAACTTGGGCAATAGGACAGTCTGATATATTAAAAAAAAAATGATTTTTTTGTCGATATTTCCAGCAAAGGAAGCTGGTATGTTGTTACTTTTTCCAGTCTATTGATGGAAAAGCCTTATGCTTTTAAGACATCACAGTATCATTCGATTAGAAAATTCACTCAATCAACAGATGTTATTGTCACCGCGCTGTCATGTATTTCAATGCAGTGCTGTGTCAGATGGCTGTTGTATTGAAAGGATTAAAGATAAAGGATTTTTTTTAGAATGTATAAATTTGACTTCCTAAAATCAGTATGGGAATCAGTGATGAAAAGGGGAGGGTGAGGGAGAGCCCAGTCAGGTTTAATGCAACGTCTACAGCAACGTTTTCCAAATTTACCCTGGTTGTGATATATTATAGTGTAATGGATATTTGGCATATATGTGGTTTGGATCTTAACCACCAGTTTTGCGGCTCCAAGTGGGACAGTGAACTTTGAATTGCCATCTGTGTCCCTCAGATCACACAGCAGCACTCCAGGAGTTTGAAGAAATAGCACATCTGGTCTCCTATGTTACTCCTGGATATACTTATATTGAAAATAGTATGGATTGAAGTAATATTTCTGTATCGATGTGAATGTCACCAAAAGAATCGTGCTGCTTGTGCTTAATGTGTGAGAATGTAATGTGCTTTTAGGAGCACCTGATGCACCTGGCTGCATCATACATAATTTCGTTTACGTGAGTCTCGGACCAGAAGGGACTCTAAGTCTTCGTCTGCTCTCCTGAGTCCTTCATTGCTGGGCTTCTGCTTTGTGGCCTGATGCTCACAAACAGGCTCTTTCTTTACGCCTTTGGCTCTTGTAAACGATCTGTTCCCTTTACGGTTTTGACTGCTGCTGCTCTTCCTCCATTTCTGGGCCTGCTCTTTGTCCTCTATCTCTCTCTGTGCTGAGTGTTTACTGTGGCCTGTTTTCCAGCCTTTGCCTTTCGTGTTTCCACTCCCTTCCTGACTTATCCTTCAGACTGGCCAGACTTGGCTATATTAGGCAGTCCTTTAATGTCGGCTCTCTGGGGAGTCAACCGGCGTAGTAATGAATACAAAAGGAATGGAATGCAAAAGGAATTAAAGACAAGGATTAAGGCAGTAGAGAGACTGAGTGCATGGGACAATTTTCAGGCGATATTACATTTGTAGAGTGACTTTTCGTGTTCTGTTCCTCATGCTTCCAGTTAAATTGAGTTATTCCGAGACTCAGCGTCGTGTGATAAGTACAAGTATGAGTCATCTGCTGGTCCTGAGAGACCAGCTCTGTTCACGAACAGTTTTTTGGGGATAAATAGCTTTAAGAACTAGAGCAATAAACATTAAGCTAATTGTGGAGTGGGTATTTCAGTTTCACAGTTTAGTTTTTAGTATGACAAAGGGGTAAGTCTTATTTTTGTGTTATTTTTAAAAGATGGTATAGGATATCACACTGGTTTCTCCGTGTGACTGTGGTTGCCCATGCCAGACTTATCTTTCAGCTGATTAAGTGTTTGTTAGTTGCAGTTTCCTGTTGCTTGACTGTGTCGTTTGTACATTTTGTAGGTCAGTTACCCAGACGTGGAGAAAGTGGAGTGGCTGAACAAGGTTTGTGCTCGTCACGCGGATGGATCTCACAGGCACGCGAGACACTTGTCAGACGGGCTAATGGATTCATATGTTCACATAGAAACATGCACAGGCACACGAGCTGTTATAGGAGTTATGGCAGCAGGCTGCTGAGCTGTGTTCCTGGGCCTGGTAGAACGGGGGTGAGCTCCTCCCTTTTCATCAGCCCTGATAAAATGCTGCTGGGTAAAAATGGAACCCTAATGTAGCCAGATCCTTACCTAGCCGACCCTAAGCCTAGCCTAGCCCTGAAGGCTTGAAGTCACAGATTCCGACAAGGGCCGGATGGGCAGTTTTCACGGGGGCCAACTTGGCAAAGTGCTGGTGTCCAGTTGACATCTTTTACCATGAAATCTGGTGTTAAAGCCTGCTTGCTGGGGGTACGATATGGACTTCAACTGCCACCGCTGGAAAAGATCTATTCCGTCCATCCGTACTGCTTATCCAACACGTGCCCTCTGATAGACTGGCGTCACTCTGACAGACAGTCCCAATTTAAAGACACCATTTCACCCAGAAAGCCTGTTTTTGAGCTGTGACCATGAAAGCTCCAAAGTCATATCTCGAGTATGAAGTAAAGGGTGGAGAAGACTCACTTTTCCGGATGTGGTCTTTGTCAAGGCAGATCTTGCGAAAGGCCGGTCAGCAGTTATCTGATTCTGTGTCCCATGATCGTGTTGCTGGGGCTTCATAAAACTGTGGGCCTTAAATCTGCACTTTTCTGGGCCTCAGCTACAGACTAGAGCCCTGAGTTTATTAGAGCTGTCAGTATTCATTCGATTAACATTCAAATGATTTACCGATTAATTAGGCGGTTGATTAAGCATTTATAATATGTGATGTGATACAATATACAGCCGCGGGAAAAATTAAAAGACCACAGCACGATTTTTTGCTTCACTCATTTCTCACTCATTTCTGCCCGTTGTGATTAATATATATTTTTCTGCAAACTGCAGTCTGATTCTTCCCTGTTTCTTACTTGCTTTATGGGACTTCAGTCCTGCTTCTAGGAGCCTGATATGACCTGTCCTATCATTGCACCTCACACCTGCACTTAATGTTTCCCATTCCATTTGAAGAATTGATGTCATCCTTCGATTCATGAGAAACTGTCAGATAAGTTAACAGTCATCTCTGGTATTAGAATGTCGCTTCCACCTTTTACCTGGCTGGTTTCTGGTCGTTCCCAGTGTCCCTGCTTCACCTTGTTCTTGTGTACTGCTGTCTTAGAAATTTTGAACCTGAAAACATCCTGCTGCTCAGTGTAGCCTTCTGCCAGCAGAACCACAATTAAACCATGATTTAAAGATGCAGATTTGTTAAATAATATAGAGCGGTCTCTTCATTTTTTCCATGGCTGCATTTAATATTTGGGGCAGCACCGTGACTAGCACTGTTGCTTCGCACCTTTGGAACCCGGGTTCGAGTCTCCGCCATGACTCCATGTGTGTGGAGTTCGCATGTTCTCCCCATGTCATCGTGGGGTTTCCTCCAGGTACTCTGGTTTCCCCCCACAGTCTAAAAACAAGCCGAGGGTAATTTAAGTCACCAAATTTCCCATAGGTGTGTTTGTGTGAGTGACTGGTAGTAAGTGTGCCCTGAGATGGGTTGGTGCCCTGAGATGGGTTAGTACCCCATCCTGGGTTGTTCCCTGCCCTGCACCCATAGCCTCTGGGATAGGCTCTGGACCCCCCCACAACCCTGAATAGGACTAACAGTTACAGAAAAGGGATGGATAATACAATATAAATTGCAGTTGGCGTGATGTTTAAACCAACCCTGGACTGAGTTCCAGCCCATCACAGCCTGTACACAGTTCACTTAAGTTGCATGTTTTGCACATACAGTTGTCGTATTGCAAGGACAGCAATAGCTGGATGGTACTTAATTTGTCCTACTGTCACACTGTATGGACATTATACTGCACTATGCAGTATTTTGGCATTTTTTTCAAAAGTAACACTATTTCGGTATTTTGAAATCTGGGTGATAAAATTTGTCAAGTGGAGCGGCATTACAGTCCCCACGATATAATTTGCAAAATGAAGCTCATCTTTAGCATTAAACAATCTTTGTAAAGTTCCTGCTTCAGTTTTTGCACAAGCCTGCATGTGCTGTAGAGCACAGCTTCTCTTTCTAGTATGGATGCTATACTGAAAATACTGACTGTGCACTATGTACTTACAGTATGCAAGACATACATTTTGTCAGAAGACGTTAATGATAACGTCCTTAAACTGAAATAAGATATGAAAATAAACTACTAAACAAAAAGTTGGTCTGGTGCACCACATCACGGCATTTTGTTGCAGCTAGCAAAGTCCTACAACTTTCCATCTATCCCTAGAAATAAAAACTTGGTAAAACTAAAATTAAAATACCTACAAACTAAATGGATATACTTAGTTAAAAAAAAAAAAAAAACAAATAAAACCATACTGAAAACTAAACTGGATTTCAAATTAAAATAATATAAAAGCTAAATAAAAAAAAAATTTAACTATAAAAAAAATGCATGGACAAGTACATGGAGCTGCAGTCACAAACAGATTGTGTTTCACATTGTATCTATTTGGGAGTCATCAGAGGTGGAAATTTCAAGTCCAGAAAGTACAGATCCAGACCAAGATTTTGTTTCAACCAGCCAGCTGGGAATTCTGTGACTGTGACTCTTTATGCTCAAGTGGTTGGTTGAAACAATATCTTGGTCTGGATCTGTTCTTTCTGGACCTGCGCTTTCCACCTCTGGGAGTCTTCAAAATCCCATAGCGAGGAATCGTATAAATGTTAATGGTATTTCTGGGCTTCCTCACCGAAGCTCTCTTTGAATGCAGTAGCCATATTTTTTCATTCTGATCAAAGAGGCTGCTTAGCCTGTTTTGATCTGAACCTATGAATGTATTCTGCCTGTGAGCACTGAATTATTCAGTATGTAGTCAAATACATCCTTCCTCAGTTCATTGTTGCTGTTTGGGTAAACCTCAGTATATCCTTGCCAAAGGTGAATGTGGAAAGAGTTCATGATGAACTATTTATACTTGTTTATTTCACCTGTTTATACTTGCTTGTATTTGTCTATCAGATGCATATTTTTCTGATAAAACATGGGCTACCTGTCCCTGGAGTAGTGTTGGGGGTTAAGGTTGGGGGACCTTGCTCAGGCACCCAGTAGTGAAATCACTCTGCCAGCATTGGGTTTCAAATCAATGACCTTCCGATCACGGTCACAGCAAAGTGGCTAGATGGTTAGCATTGTAGGCATGTTAGGGGAGTTCATTCTCACCCATAGTTCTGTGTTTCCTCTGGCTACCTGTTTCTTCTCACAGTCCAGAAACATACACTTGCATGTATTTTGACACTGGAATTCTAAATCCATAGGTATCAGTATGGAGCTGGTCCCCTTAGTGCAGCCATAACAGCCGCCACTCTTCTGGGAGGGATTTCCACAAGATTTTGGAGTCCATTTGTGAGAATTTTTGCCCATTCATCTAGAAGAGTATTTGTGGGCTCAGGCACTGATGTTGGACCTGAAGGTCTGGCTCACAATCTTCATTCTAGTTCATCCCTAAGATGTTTGGGGCTGAGACTCGCCTAATCATGTCTTTATGGACCTTGTTTTGCGCACTGGACCAACTCCTTATTGATGACTATGGATTTAGGATGGGATGCCATAAAAGTCCCTGTGGGCGTAATGACCTGCTGTTCCAATACTTTTGTCCATATAGTGTAATACTGGGCACCACGTATACATGATCACATCAATAAGTAAGTAAGAACTTTTCCCTGGGGGCTTTTATGTTTTTTTTTTTATCTGGCCAGGATCCCCTTTGAATATTTGTCACTTCACCCAGGTGAGAGGAGCTCGATTTACAGTCTAACTCTGCAGACCCTCACAACCACCTTATGAACCCCCAGAAGTTTTCTCTTTGCACTATGAATACCCAGAGTTTTCCTCTTTACCCTGCGAACCCATAGGGGGTTTCCCTTTATCCTATGAGCCTCCAAAGGGTTTCTCTTTGCCCTATGGAACCCCAGAGGGTTTCCTTTTACCTGATAAATCCCCAAAGGGTTTCCCTTTACCCTGTAGAACCCCAGAGGGTTTCCCTTTACCCTATAGAACCCCAGAGGGTTTCCCTTTACCCTATAGAACCCCAGAGGGTTTCCCTTTACCTGATAAATCCCCAAAGGGTTTCCCTTTACCCTATAGAACCCCAGAGGGTTTCCCTTTATCCTATAGAACCCCAGAGGGTTTCCTTTTACCCTATGGAACCCCAGAGGGTTTCCCATTGCCCGATAAACTCCTAAATAGTTTCCCTTTACCCTGTCAAGTAAAATTACATATTTTCTCATTATACAGATACTGCTTCAGGCCTGGCCTTTTGTGGGCCAGTACGTGGAGAAGCTGCTGATGGAAACCATCGCTCCCTCCATCAGGGCTTCTAGCAGCCACCTGCAGACACTGTCCTTCACCATGGTCAACCTGGGGGTGCAGGTACCGTAGCCTGGCTTTGAGCTGTATGCATGTACAGGCACTCATAAGCATGGTGTTTGTGAACATCTTTGCCTGTTTGCATTGTGTGTTGTGTGTGTTGTATGTGTGCGTGTGTGTGAACAGCCCATTCGGGTGATCGGCGTGAAGGCTCACACAGAACATGACAAGAGGCAAGTGTTACTGGATCTCTATATCAGGTAAGTATCCTCCTCACCCGCAGTCTGCCATTATGTGATGTGCCTTTAGATGTTGTCTTCTTTTAGATGTCTTGCCAAAACAGGCAGCTATGCAGAGTCACATGGTTACACTCTATGATGGTGACCACAGTCAGTCACATGGTCACAGTTAACGTCTCCTCCTCCTTGAACAGCTATATAGGGGACGTTGAGATCAATGTGGAGGTGAAGAAGTATTTCTGTAAAGCTGGAGTCAAGGGCATTCAGGTGAGAAGGTGAAAGATGATTAATATGTGATCTGTATTCAGTGTGGATTTTATGACCATATGTTTGCCCTGACCCTCTGAATCGCCCCTCTCTCCAGCTTCATGGGAAGCTGAGGGTTATCCTGGAGCCGCTGATAGGAGACGTGCCACTGATTGGTGCCGTCACACTGTTCTTCATTCGCCGGCCTGTGAGTAGTGATTTCGGCACCATCTGTTTTGCGCACAACCTTGGCGTCTCTCAGTCACTCACCCATGTTGCACATAACTGCCCACACAGACACTGGATATAAATTGGACAGGCCTGACCAACCTGCTGGACATTCCTGGCCTGAAGTGAGTTGCCTCAAACCCCTCCAGCATTTCTCAGAGTAAATGATGACCTGTATGCAGCGAGGGTATCTTACACTATGCGTATTTTGTCTGTCTAGTCTCTAGATGGTAATTGCAATATTGTCTGCAGATGGGTGGTGCTGTAGTCATGTGTCTGTGTCTTTGTGCATTTCTGTGCAATTCACAGCTCCATGTCTGATACCAAGATAATGGACATCATCGCCTCGTACCTGGTGTTGCCCAATAGGCTCACAGTGCCCCTGGTGGCTGATCTGCATATTGCACAGCTGCAATCGCCACTGCCAAGGGTAGTGTGATTTGTGCTTTTTTAATTATATATACAGGAAACGGCATCATGACTGAGTAGTTACAGTATGATGTAATGGGAACATTTAATACAGCGGAAAGGTAAAGGCCTAAGATATGGTTCATGTATTAAAGAGATAAATGGACAAACGTGTTTTTGTGTCCACTTCAGGGCATCGTGCGCATCTTTCTCCTGGAAGCTCAGAATCTCGTCTCAAAGGATAACTATGGGATCATTTCTGGCAAGTCAGACCCTTATGTGATACTGAGGGTGGGGCCCCAGGTGTTCACCTCCCACCATGTGGAAAATAACCTCAACCCACAGTGGAGAGAGATGTATGAGGTGAGGTTGGGTGGTACTTTTGTTTTAGCATCATACTGACAAGTAATTATTAGTGTAGACTGTTAGTGGCAGACTGTGATATGATTAGTGTAGACTGTTAGTGGCAGACTGTGATATGATTAGTGTAGACTGTTAGTGGCAGACTGTGATATGATTAGTGTAGACTGTTAGTGGCGACTGTGATATGATTAGTGTAGACTGTTAGTGGCAGACTAATATGATTGATGCAGACTGTTAGTGGCAGACTAATATGATTGGTGCAGACTGTTAGTGGCAGACTAATATGATTGGTGCAGACTGTTAGTGGCAGACTAATATGATTGGTGCAGACTGTTAGTGGCAGACTGTGATATGATTGGTGCAGACTTCGTGACAGACTAGTATTAGTGGAGACTGTTAGTGACTGTCTTAGTTACAGACTGTAATATGATTAGTGATAGACTTAGCAACAGACTGTATTACGATTAGTGCGATTAGTGCGGACTCTTAATGACAATCTACAATACGATTAATAATACTAATTAATACTAATACAATATCAGTGTTACAGCGGCTTTGCATAAGATTTTCAGGTAAACATGTAAATGTCAGGTTCAGCCTGTTGTACCGTCTCCCATTTTTCACCTTCATTCCAGGAATTCTCCTACCTCAGGCTACATAATAATGCATTTTTATGCATTTTTATTGCATGTGCCATCTATGTGTGTGTCAGGTGATTGTCCATGAAGTGCCTGGTCAGGAGCTGGAGGTAGAGGTATTTGACAAAGATCCAGACCAGGATGACTTCATGGGGAGGTACCATGACTCGTTTTCGTCCATATTGGCAGTTGCCCCCATCACACAGATCGATGTACTTTCATATTGTCCAGGGCATGTATATCAATAAGCTTGATTTTCTTACAGGAAATGTTTCTCATCTGATTTTCAGGTTCAAGTTAGATCTGGGTTTGGTGAAGAAAGCTCAGCTTGTGGACGAGGTAAAGCGCTACTTCATTTGAGAAACTTTGCTATAGTTTCTCTCTTCCCCACGTAACCATGCGTTCTCCTCTCGTTCTCCTCTCCGCAGTGGTTCACTCTGAAGGACACTGCTTCTGGTCGCGTCCATTTAAAACTAGAGTGGTTGTCTCTGCAGGATAATGCAGACCATCTGGAGCAGGTTCGCTTGCATGCATGGCCGCTTCTAAACATGTTCATTTAGGACAGGGGTGCCCAATCTTATCCGCAAAGAGCCGCTGTGTGTGAGGGTTTTCGCTGCAACTCCCTAATTAGATTACTAATTAGAGGACTGATTGGCTGAAGAGTCCTCACACCTGGGTTTG
>JAODLC010000042.1:1306899-1326920 GCA_026781145.1 Hippopotamyrus pictus | reverse complement strand
TGGTGCATACATCCATAGGCAACATAGTACATAGGTTAAGGTATTGGTGCATACATCCATAGGCAACATAGTACATAGGTTAAGGTATTGGTGCATACATCCATAGGCAACATAGTACATAAGTTAAGGTATTGGTGCATACATCCATAGGCAACATAGTACATAAGTTACGGTATTGGTGCATACATCCATAGGCAACATAGTGCATAAGTTAAGGTATTGGTGCATACATCCATAGGCAACATAGTGCATAAGTTAAGGTATTGGTGCATACATCCATAGGCAACATAGTGCATAAGTTAAGGTATTGGTGTATGCATCCATAGGCAAAATACAGGAATCGCCACATTATGCTGTCGTGTTGTAAATGTAAAGCAGTCTATTGCTGTTCCAAAGAGAGGTGTGCAGTCTGTATGTGTACAGAATGCCATCTGTATGTGAGAGAAAGCAGGAGACAGTTCTATCTATTTAGGCTTTTATTTAGGTCTTAAAAGTCTTTGTATGTCTGTAGTGCATTACCTTATACATATAGTGAAAACGTCATTACAGCCTTTAAAACGAACTAGTTTACCGTCTTTCTAAACATCCTCTTTAGAAACTGTTGAAGGTTTATTAAAAATGATATGAAAATGAAAGGCAGTGTTTTACAGCAGCAAATGCAAACTGGTCCCTTCAACAAAATAAATCAAATGCTGCAAATAACAATATTTTAAACCTTTGAGCTGTTCTGCAAAATTTTAAAATGAATTGACACAAGTACCAATTATTTTTTGCTTCCACTAACTACCCTCTTTACAAGCAGGAAGAAATACTATTAGTTTTAATACACAACAAAAAGATATTTAGTCATCCTATAACTATAATTTTTGAAAATATATTGATGTACCATGAAAATTCAATATATTGCTCAGCTATAGGCGACTGTAACGGCTGATGATGGGTGGGTAGAGATGCCATTGGTGAGCAAATAGCCCATAGCCACACCCCTGTGTACGTACGTAGTGTGAACAACAACGCTGTTTGTGAGCGTGTTAGAGACGGAAATGGAAATTAAAATAAATCAATATAAAAATTAAATGATGGCTTAATGTAACTGTTCATGTTTTTCTTCTTGATCTTGGGGGCAGTTTTTGCCCCTTGATCATGGTTTTTAGGGGCATTCTGAGATGTTGGGGAATTTTTGCCCTTGGCCCCCCATTTAATTTCCTGATGCTGCTTGTCGAAAAGTCAGCGGTTACCAGGTCCTGCACGATATGTGGAATCTTGACTCCCTGACCTTCGAAAAGGTGTGGTAGGATTCACCTGTGATCCTTCAGGGCGTGCTGAGGATCCATCTGGTGGAAGCCCAGGACCTGATCGCCAAGGACTCCTTCATGGGGGGCATGATCAAGGGGAAGAGTGACCCGTACGTCAAGACGCGTGTCGGTGGCAGTACCTTCCAAAGCCGAGTGGTGCAGGAGAACCTGAACCCCACCTGGAATGAGCTTTATGAGGTGCCTCAGCTTCTCCATTGTTTGGTTCATTGTTAAGTGTTTGTTCAGGGGTTTCGTTTATATGTGATGGTTGATGCCTGTGTCACAGGTCATCCTCACACAGCTGCCCGGTCAGGATGTTCAGTTCGAGGTGTTTGACAAAGACCTGGATCGCGACGACTTCCTGGGCAGGTCAGCTCTAAATCATCGTGCTGAATCATCTCCACTGGCGTGTGCTTCAGCTCCACTGGCGTGTGCTTCATGTATTTTTATTGTGACTTTACAGGCTCAAGATCAGTCTGAGTGATGTCATCAGCTCACATTACATTGATCAGGTGACTTTCTCCTGGATATATTTTACCTATTATCACTTTTGTCAGTGGTTCAGCCTGCACTGTCAATCGCTGTCAGTGGTTCAGTCTGCGCTGTCAATCGCTGTCAGTGGTTCAGCCTGTGCTGTCAATCGCTGTCAGTGGTTCAGCCTGTGCTCTGTCCCTGGTAGTGGTTCAGCCTGTGCTGTCTGTCCCTGTCAGTGGTTTAGCCTGCGGTGTCTGTTGTTGTCAGTGGTTCAGCCTGAGTGAGGTGAAGTCCGGCCGTATTCACCTGGTGCTGGAGTGGCTCCCCAGGCTGTCAGACCCAGGCTGTCTGGACCAGGTCAGCATATCAGAGAGTTTCATCTGACACACATCTTTTCCATGCTGTCGGCGTGCTTGTGTGAAAACGTGAACCTTCCTTGTACTCAGGTTCTGAGTTACCAGACCCAGCACTCCTATCAGAACAGAGCGGTGCCTTCTGCTGCCTTGCTGTTCATCTATCTGGAGGCTGCGCACAGCTTGCCTGTGAGTATGCGCATGTACACCTGTGAGTTACCTGTGTGTTACATCATTGATGCTGCGGTGGAATAAGAGGATAGTCTGAGGGGATTCTGCTCAGGTACAAGATATTCCTGCGGCTTTGCCGTTATGATGTACGGAAGAATGGAGGCCATTCATTCATGCAGTACTGAAAGTGACCGATTCCTCATGCTGTCTATTGTGACGTGGTATTACCAGTTTGGTAGTATGTGTGGTACAGTCTGCAGTGGGTGTTTATGGTAAAATGAGGTCATGGAGGCGACTCTTTGGCTCAGTTCGGTGATGGATCTAAGCGACAGATCTTGTCCATTATCCACGCTGTTTGCTACCAGCTGAAGAAGAGCGGGAAGGAGCCGAAAGTGGGAGCGGAGCTCTGTCTCAGGGGCGCCACCTACAGGACCAAGGTGAAATGACCCCGGCATGCCTGTGCTGGTAAAACACTGGATCCTTGTTATAGCTATGAAACCGTGAGCCAGTGATTGCAGGTTTTCAGTTTTTTAGTGTGATTTCGGAGTGATTACACTGTTCGCCTGTTCATCGTTCTCAGGTCTGTGATCGTGCCGTTTCGCCTCGGTGGGATGAAGCCTTCCACTTCCTGGTTCATGACCCCAGAGAAGATACTCTCATAATAAAGGTGACAGAAGCCGATCTATAATTTGTTATATATGTCACACTTTACCCTGATTCCCATATTAAATGGAGGCCGGAGTTGTAATTGTGCCGTCTCCCTTGTAACGCTTGTGTTTCTCCAGCTCTCTCATGCCTGGGGTCTGGCTCTGGGTTCCCTCGTTTTGCCTGTGAGGGAGCTGCTCTCAGAGCCGGGCCTGGAGCTCGACCGCTGGCTGCCTATAGATGGAGCCCTTCCTGGGAGCCAGGTTCTGCTGAGGGCCACACTCAAGGTATCATTCCCACCTTAACATGGTGATGATTTAGCGCAGGGGCCTCAAACTCCGGTCCTGGGGGGCCAGAGCCCTGCGCAGTTTTTGGTTGGCCCTCATTTAACACACCTGATTCAACTCCTTGTGCTAATTACCACACAGCTCTTCAGCTGAAACATTAATGGTGGAACAGGGAAAGAACTAAGCTACACAGGGCTCCTGCCCCCAGGACTGGAGTTTGACGCCCCTGATTTAGTGCTGTGGATGAGGGGCGGTGTGTGGATTTGCAGGTCAGGGCTCTGTACCTGTCGTCAGAAGGTCTCTGGTTCAAATCCCATGGTTGCCACATTGATGCCTCCATCAGCCCCCTTGAGCCAGACCCTTAACTATAATTGCTCCAGTTAATTGTCTGACTTTGCTCTCTGATACCGACTCGTACACTGTTTTGGATAAGAGTGTTAATTAAATAATCATCAATAGTGTTTTGACATGGTAATAAAAGGAACCAAGAAATATGCCAGTTATTCACGTTAGAATTTAGGAACAGAGAATGGATGGTATTAAAGTTATGAGCAGTAGCGTTTCATTGTGTAAACCTGGCTCTTCTGGAAAGGATTCTGTTTCATAATCCTGATACATGATGCTGCTGCAGGAGAGCTGAGAGACATAAGGCACCAGCTTGAAGGCTGTCATTTACTTTTTACCCTCCTGTAGCACTGAAAAGGGTCAGGGTCAGGGTCAGAGTTAGGTGTTTTTTCAAGCCACTGTGTGTTTTCAAGTCGCAACCCTGAAGCTCATAAATGGCAACATGGTTCAGTCAGCTTCCATGGAGGTACCATGATGGCTTGGTGTGTCCCACACTTGCCCGGCTGGTGTTCAGATCCTGAACCCAAAGATAATTACTTAGCCCAAACGCCTAATCTCAGAATTGCCTGTAGAGAGTAATAGTGTATGTAAAAAGACCCTGTGTGTGACCCTTGTTAGTATAATTGGATGGATGGATGAGTATGCTTGAGCTTATCAAGGTTGTACTTGTTTACTGCTGAACAGATCTTGGGTTCTACAGCAGTGGATTGCAGCTGGATTCAGGCAGAAGATGGTGCTCCACAGGGTGATGGAAAGCCTGTTATTTCTAGCAAGGAATTGGCTGCAGCTACCATTCCAGAGTTGAGACAGCGGGTGACACCTGGCCAGAGGTGAGTGGGGGTCGTCTCTGATGGGACAGCAGGCTGATGGACACGTGTTGACCCTCACTATGACCGTGTGTCTGTCCAGGGCTGCTGAGCTGGAAGGAAGTCAGGTGAAGCTGACACTCCATTACTCTGTGGAGGAGAAGAGGCTACTGGTGCTCGTCCACGCCTGCAGGTGCGTCTGCCAGACTGAGAGGCACCATTCATGAAAACCGACTGACAGTCTTCAGAAAGGCCATATCAAGCCGCTTCTCTCACCCTGGCGCACATACAGGCACCTTCCATCCAGCAGCAAAGAAGCTCCAGACTCCTGTGTGTCATTCATCCTGCTGCCTGACAAGAGCAAGACGACGAAGAGGAAGACCAGCATCAAGAAACGAGAAGCCAATCCTGAATTTAATGAGAGGTCTGTCGAGTAGGCGGGGATCCAGCTAGGGTCCGATTTAGAAAGTTTTATCGTCCATGAATATTCTGGAATTTTCCTCTGTGTGTATGAGTCTTACTCTTACTCATGTCTTATTCTGCCCCAAAATCTATTCAATGTCTCATGAACTTCCTCTCCCGTCTGCTCGCAATCGCAGGTTTGATTTTGAGCTCTCGTTGGAAGAGGCCAAGAGCAGGAGGCTGGACCTGGAGGTGAAGAACAGCATGACCTTCATGAGCCGTGAGAGAGAGGTCATGGGCAGGGTCAGTCACCCTTTGAGTTGACCTTTCTTCTCCTTCTCCTGCCCATCTTTACAGCCGAGTTTGAATCTTCCTGTTTTTCTCTCAGGTTCAGATAGATTTGGCACGCATTGACCTCAAGTCCGGAGTCACACAATGGTAAGAAAAATCAAGTCTGTTCAGATGACTGTGTGTGTGTGTGTGTGTGTGTGTGTGTGTGTGTGTGTGTGTTTTTAATTATTTAGACTAAGAGGCCAAAGTCTGCCAGCGACCATCACCCTGATATGGCATGACATTTTCATTTTTAAAAGCTGCTTTCATACATTGATATTCATACTTAGTCATTATTTCAGGCTGTAACATTAAGTTCTCCTGTTCTTCCCCTCCAGGTACAATCTGACGGAAGTGCCAAACTAACGTCACTTTTATATGTTCCAGTTATGGCTTGATGCTAATGAAGCTTTAAATCTATTGCCATTCAGTTCTTTTGCCTGATTTAAAATAGCATTTTATTGTTTTAGGATATTTACTCTAAATTTGTTGGACCACAAAAGATATTTTTAAAAAATCCTACGTGGGTAGTCTTTATATATAATGTGGTATATAGATATGTAAATGCTGATCTACATGACTCAGCTCTTCTGAAAATTCTTTATGAAATAAGAATATTTTAATAACTTAAAGCTTGTTACAATACGTTTAATTTCAAACTATGACTGAGAACTTCATCATCCTTGATAATAAGGCCTTCACATAAAAAATATATATTTTATCTATATTGTGACCTTCATGCTGATACCCAAAACAGATCATTTCTTTGGTCCCATTTTAATGCAGTGTTTTACAAGCCACTCTCTTCAGTATAAAACAGGACAGAAGCCCCGTATACCATAATAATGCGGAAATGAATGCAGTCATTAAGAATGCTAGAGAGTATGTGACGCGCGCATGGGGACAGAGAGTATGCGGCGCGCGCATGGGGACAGAGTATGCGGCGCGCGCATGGGGACAGAGAGTATGCGGCGCGCGCATGGGGACAGAGAGTATGCAGCACACGCGGAGAGAGATGGGCTGGCAGATGTCATAGTGTTACAGTCTCTACTTGCTTGGTGCGCAGTTTGAAACTTATAATCTGTTTATTTCTGTAATTTTCCTATCCTTTTACCAGACTACCGGGTCTCCCTGTACACTGGAAATTGATACTCTTCAAAAAATGTGGCTGAAACATAAGCATGATGATGGTTTCCTGTTTCTGTCTGTCTTGGCCTTCTTTACCTCTGTCATTAATCTGCTTTAGCATCCAGTGCTGTTTAGGATGGAGCTGGGGCTCATGTGACTCTGGGTCTGTAAGTGGATATGTATCATACCAGAGTTATACCTGAGTTATACCTTCCTGCATTTTTTTTCTTACTTGTTCTATGACTCATCAGTATTTTTATAAAGATAATCTTAGATATATATGCATAAGAGAGAATTTGTGATGTGTTCCACCATGATTGTTTTGATGAACTTTATTTTAAAGCGTTTTAAAGTGTTGCAGTGTGTTGTTTCCCATGTTCTGATGAATGCAGAAATGCAATTCTAAGGATGTCTGCAAAAGCATATAACATTGTTATGACACAGTATGTTTGTCACTTTGAATCACTGTGATTGCCAAGAATGCACTGTGAATGGTACTAATTCCCAGGCCCACGGGCAGCTGTACTGCCCCTAGTGGTCAGTTTGTCTGAGTGAAACTATCCAACAGACGAGGCAGCTGTACTGCCCCTAGTGGTCAGTTTCTCTGAGTGATCCAACAGACACTACGGCCTGCCTGGAGCTTGGAAAGGTGCCCCGTGCTGAATATGAATCTGTATGGAGAGGATGTCAGACCTGGTGGAATCTGTAAATGTGTTCGCCTCACGAGGGCACAGTTATAATAAATGCTGTGTTGCCCTTCATAAATGCCTGACTGTGTTTTGTTGAGAGGAAATGAGGGCCAGAGTTCATGGATCACGTTTTGCATCAAAAAATTAACCAAATGGTTTGAAAGTGCTTCCTTAAACAATTAACTGATTTGATATGTGCCCCTCATAGGTACAGGGGCAACAAGATTGTAGCAAATTCATATGTACAGGGGCAACAAGATTGTGGCAAATTCGTAGGTTTGGGGGCAACAAGATTGTGGCAAATTCGTAGGTTCGGGGGCAACAAGATTGTGGCAAATTCACAGGGACAGTGCTTATCACAATAGCCTCACACCTTTAGAGTCGTGGGTTTGAATCCCACTTGCTGTTCTGTTAGTGTGGAGTTTGCATGTTCTCTCCATGCAGCTACTCTGACTACTCGAGTTTCCTTTTCTTGGTGTTTCTTGATTGCCCTTAGTATAGTGGTATAACCGTATACTGGATGGGAGGGTCAGGATTAGAAGAATGATGAATTAGTAGTTAAGGTAGTTGTTTGAAAATATAATGTTACTGTTATTATAACGCAACGATAGTTCCTTGATTATGATACAGTAATCTCCAATAACGGTGAGATGAACGGTGAGACACTTTGACCAGCAGATGGCAGAATTGCCTTGAGGGTTCGGCAAAGGGATTGATGGACACGCAGCTTCTGCAATAAGATGCCTTTGTACTAAATAGAGGGCGGAACAAAGGCGCCCAGTTCACATAATGACGGTCGTATAACAATAATGAATGGAAACGCAGAAGAGCCAAGAAAGTCCATCGCTGGAGTGGGTGTGCGGTCGGACAAAATGATTTCATCCCACCAAGGATCAGCTTCTACAGATTGCAAATCTAGTGAAAACAACCAGGGAAAAATATAATGTACTTTTTTACTTTGGCGGTAAAGTTCTGATTTTTCTGTTAAGAGTTTAATGTGATTAAGGCATTACTCGATTTTTGTGAGGATAACATACTTTATCTCTAAATCAATATGGGGCAGATGCAGCTACTTTTTCTAACTTAGAGATGAACACATGGATGGAGAGGAAATCACCTCGGATCGGAATTACGCAGTAGTGTATTTGTTGGGGGGATTTTAAATCACACGGGGACACTGAGTCAGAGAGAAAACTGTATTTTTTCCCCACGAAGGATATATATTTTCGTGAAAATGGGGAATATCGAGAGTGTGGACGGTCACTCAGAAACTAAACCTCATATAATGCCGTTAAAAGTTCCCATGCCGGACCCTACGGAGCTGGAGGAGAGGTTCGCTTTAGTTTTGGTAAGTATTCTTCATCATCCTGAATCTCTACTTTGTTAGATAGGAAGTGCTTTGTAGGCGCAATAAACCTTGGGCGTTTTACTGATTTTTGTTTCTAAAAACACAATGTTTTTTTTTTTCTGCCTGGTAGCAATTATTGAACGTGTACATAGGTTTAAATAAATGTACTCTTTGATCTCTGAACTACAAGTTGTGGGTCTTTAAAAGCTAAACATTTCCATGCGATGACATAGAATAATTCAAGGGTATTATTTTTACTTTTTCACATTTTCTGTTGCAGCCTTCTCTGAAAATGTAAGTTTTATATTGTAAATATAAGCAGACGGTCTACCAGACACAAAATCAAGTTGGCTGCATAGCTAAGTGAAATTAACTTTCTTGAAGTAATTACAATGATATTAACTTAGTGGCACAAGCCATGGATAGTACATCGGCAGTAACACAGTACTGCTATACCATTTTTTAATGATGAAAAGTGTTTTTTTTTTTCTTTCCTTCGTTCTTTCCGCTGTAATGAGCGGCTGATAAACTGCCCACCGCCCCCTCCCTCTGCTTCTTTTGTTTCCGAAAATGAGCGCCGGTTTCGGCTAAATGTGTTTTTTACACCGTAAATCCCGTCGGGTGAAGGTTTTTTACACAGTAGCGCATTTGAAACTACGTCCGTCTTCAGACGCGCAGATAGACTTTTACGGCTTGTTTGTAAACACAGGAAAGTCGCCAACTTTTCTGAATTCATTAACTCCTCCGCTCTCTGCCCGGCTAGACTTATGACGTAGTGCAGCTTAAAGCGTAACATTTTATGGTTGGTGATATTTTCATTTAGTAATTACACTGCTCAAAATTAAAGTACCACGTGCCCTTCTAAAATCAACACATGTATCTGATGGGAAATTTGTTCTAACACGTTCCTCCGTCTGATACGATCTGAACTGTTGGCATTTGATAATGCCGGGAGTGTACACAAATGTTATCTACTATGAATAATCAAAACACTTCGTGCTGTGCTGGTTCCACGCGGACCAAAAGTAATAAAAGTACCTAAAATACTGATCTTAAATGGCAGCAGACAGTCAAGTTACCTTTGTGTCGCTGGCAATTTACGGAACGTTGTCAGAAGTGATCTAAGGAATTGAATGGTACTAACTAGGGGCATTGCTTCTTTACTGATTGAACATTTGTGTGAAAATGCAGCGGAAAACTGCATCATGATATGCGGCAGGTACCCATTCTGCTTCGGGGTAGCATTGCTTTCCCCAGTACCGCGTCTACATCTATCATTTTTTCTTTAACCGTTTCCTGATCTAGCAAAATAAAATACTGATGCTATTTTTACTTTTCCCTGTAACAAGAAATATGACTCACAGCTGCATTTTCTAAGCTATTATGTACAATTTAATGCTCCTGACAAAATTTCCATCGATAAAATGCAGTACTGTGATTTCTGTAAACTACTTTCTAGGTGAACCTGAGATTTTTGTGTATGTATATATTTTTTAGCTTGTTTGTTGTACTTTTTGTTATTAATGGTATACTATATTCATTACCCAGTCAATGATCCTCCTTTCCCACTTGACATAATTAGACAAAAACTTCCTCATCCCTCTCTCGTCATCGTCCATCACCACGTCTTTGAGAAAGACTTGAACTCCTTCAATAACTAGTTAAGTATCATATTATTCTTTACATGGCCTGTGCAGCCATTGCTCAGATGCACTTTTTGTTCTTGATGAGAAAATTACGGATTTAACACTGTTCGGCTCTGAAACAGAATATTTTATTTGTTATGAAATGGTTGCAAATAACTTCATGCAGCATTGTGAAACAGAAGGTGGTTTTATTGTATTTTGTTTATATGGTTGAAAAACATGTCTGTGATGTGTACTATTTACCTTCTACTCCAGAAATTCCTTGATTACTATGGATCTCCTAGACTTTGGGTAGTTTTGAGGGAAATGTCTGTTCCTATGTGGCTATCGATCCAGTGTAAACTGCCTTTCAGCAAAGAAAACAGCCAAGATTCAGTTTTTAGGTTTACGGCAAGAAGCTGAAGCCTGAACTTCTTCTGTTGCTCTTCTTTCAGAACTGAGCAAGCAATTAGGGTCCATCAGGCTTTTAATGAGTCAGATTGATTTGCCTACTGCCTTATATATTATCAAAAATTGTTACATTTTAATTCCATTTGAACTGCTTAACTTCAGTTCTTGCTTCCAGTAAAGATACAATGATACTACCATGAAGCACATGAGAAATCCATCCATCCATCCACCCATTTTCTGTAACTTTGTCCTATTTGTGGTCATGGGGGGTCTTAAGCCTATGAGCACAAGGATGGGCTACCAACCCATTGTATAACACACTCAGCTATAGGCAATTTGTTAACATCAATTAACCTCAGCATGTTTTTGGACTGCGGGAGGAAACCAGAATACCTGGAGGAAACCCCACTATGACAGCTTGCAAACTCCACTGTTACGCTCCAGTCTAGGGTTGGAGCCTAACAAAGTGAAAGGGAAGGAGGGATTGGGAAGAACAGCACAACCAGGAGAAGGGAACACGGGACACAAAGGGAGTCTTTTTTTATAGTTTTTTATAGTCACCTAGTGTTGTACAGTACAAATACTGTACAGCACTAGGTGTAACGAACGTCAGGAGTGACAAAGGCCAAAGAAACAACCCAAACCACATCTACTGAAAACAACGCCAAGCTAAGATACTCCTAATTGAACACAAGGTGAAACAAAACAACAATGCCTAAGCCTATCTCCCTAACTAAACAAACAATAATCCCCACGTTTACTAATAAACAAAAAGGCAGACACTCCTTACACACACCTAGTGGAACACACAAACACACACGGCCAAAGCGAAGATATCCAGAGGGGAGATCAAAAGGCGAAGTCGTCAAAGACAGTCAAAACCAGGGCGAAGGTACAATAAGGGAAGAGGCGAAAATCGGAAGTCGGGAACAAAACACAGTCATACACGAGCATTCAAACTTAAGGCAAAGCGAAAGAAGAGTGAGCTAGCAGGCAAGAAGCAAGTAGCGGGCAGACGAAGGGACGAAGCTGCAGCCTCTTCAGCCGACGAACCGAAAACTGCTCCGAAGGCAAGGGAGGCGGGGTCAGGTCCAGAGGGCGGACTCGAGAGAGCGGTTGACTAATGGGGCGAGTGGGCAGGACTTGCGAAGAAACCTGTGCACATCCTCCTAAACTTACGGCACGTACTTTCCTTGCGGCACGTAACACCAAACTTACGGCACGTAACTCCAAACTTACGGCACGTACACTTACGGCACGTAACACCACACACACGGAGCCGTGGCGCAGGCTCAAACCCTGGTCCAGCGCTAACCACTGCGGCTCTATGCCCCCCCCAAATGAGTAATAATGATACTGAGAAAGATAAAGTGTTTGTTTCAGTACATTCAGTCATGTGATCACGCCTAAGCCCTGAGTTACAGCCTTGACTGCGCTCCTTCATTGAACTGCTTTAGTGGAAACATGAGAAGCAACACGCTGAAATTCCAGAGGCTTTTCCAGATGCCTGCACATCGCCGTCCTGCTCCGCTGCTCCCATCCGCAAGGACGCGTGCTTCATGCGTGTGCTTCATGGCCACCATCTACACGGATGCACGCGTGTCAGTCCCTGTCCTGTTACAGATGTGTCGTCACCTCTGGAATCCTTTCCTGCTCTTCTGCTGCTGTGTGTCCCAGCTCTCGGCTGCCATCTGTGTGGATGCACTTTCGTCCCAGTTCCGTCTCACTGCTGCCGCCTGCATGCAGCCCATGATGTCACACTGCTGCTCTCGTCCAGTGTGGTCATATCAGCAGGAAAATAGCTTTGATGGAGTGCGTGTGAGCTGGAGATGCTGGTAGGAGTGACGTCCAGCGGGTTAAAATTGGGCTACTCGGGGTTTGGGTCCAGATCCGATTTGGGACGTAGTAAAGGCATCTTTTGTTATCCCTCTTGTCCAGATTTTTAACAGAAAGATCCTGCCATCTCTTTGCTGTGGTTGGAATCATATGCACCATTACTGTTTTCCTCCTTTGGGAAGAGACTGGTATGGACAGCACTTGCCCACCGAAGTCAGAGATGGCAGAATATTAATGAGACTTCTATTCCTTTAAGTGTGTCAGTGTTGGCTCAGCCAAGGTCAAATGGGGTGGCTGGGCGCTGGTTCCTGCCTTCGGTTGCCCTTGAGAAAGAGGGTTCTGGGTTCTGCTTGGATCATTTTTCAAAGTAGTCCATGCAGCTCCTCCACTCTGAATTCCTGTGGTCAGGTCTTGGCAGAGACATGGGTGGTGGGGGGTTTGAGGGGAAAATTTCCTCTAAATTGTTCATCAGAACCCAAATGACTTTAGCAGCATTCACCAGAGTCCTGGTGTATGTGGCTGTTGCTTAGTCAGGCATGTTCAGATGTTATGTCTGAACTACCAGATTTCCAGTTCCTCTTTATTCTGACCATTAGATATTGCCTGCTAAAATAAATATATCTCTACTTTCATAATACCTTCAAACCTTGAAATGTTGTCATTACAAGCAGTAATGGTGTAGCAGAGAACCGCCCCATTCATTATAAGAAAAACCTCCAATTCATTGAGGCATGAAGGAGGTAGAAATCTGTGCTCCAGAACCTTTCGTAAAGGTTCTATGACATTTAAATCGCACAGACCACAGCGGCCGATGTGACTGAGGCACCTGCAGCTTGAGCACCTACTATCTCCGGAAACCTGTTTGTTGGCTCGAGGTGCTTTTAGGATAAACCCAGCAGAGCGCTGATAGTCAGATCTCTATTATCGCCACACATACTGATACAAAAATCTGCGGATGCTCAGGTCCCTTATGTAATACGGCATAGTATTTGCATATAACCTATGCTCATCCTCCCGTGTACTTTAAATTACCTAATACAATGTAATGCTATGTAAAGAGTTGTGTTGTTCCCAGACAACAGGGTGCGTGCAACACAAACAACAAATCAACGAGACGCGGGACAAACGATGCTCAAGCAACGAGTGTTGGAGAGAGAGGGTTTATCTGTCAGCTGGGCATGCCTACACATCACTTTGTTTCTGTGGATTGTGTGGTGCTACAAGTTTTGCTTTTTGGAACTTTATGGATTTTTTTTTTTCCTCCCTAGAACATTTTCAATCCACACTTGGTTGATTCCCCCATACATGCAAACGGATATGGAGGGCCAGCTGTATTCATTTCCGGTTTAGGGTTAAATGTGTGTGTGTGTGTGTGTGTGTGTGTGTTTAGATGTGGATGATGTGTGCATGTTCATATGTGTGTTAGCATTAGATATGTGTGACGTGTGCATTCACACACATTGTGTTTACTGGTGCGTGTGTGTGTGTGTGTGTGTGTGTGTGGGAGCGGCAGACTCAGGTTATTGCTGCAGTTTCCTGCCAGAGACAATGGCGGCTCTGTCCTGCCATGTTATTTTTAAGGGGGCCTCCGTCCCCCAGCCTCCGGTGGGACAGACTCTCACACCGGCTCCCTGCAGCCTGAGTGATTTACTGCAGGCTCACACACAAACGTGGTCTCAAACTGGCATTTCTATTCACACGCTTGTTGAAGTGGCGTGGAAGCAGCTGCAGTGTGGCATAAAACGGCACCGAAAATGACAAAACGCGTGCATGCTTGCAGTGCATCACACTGCAGACTGAAGAGCAGCCCTCACTGCCTCTGCCAATCAGAGGACAGCCAACCTAACTGACTGTGCTGTGGTTTGATTGGCATAGCTTAACCAGTAAGATGTCTTAGCAGTCACAGTGAGTGGTCTACATCCATATCAGGTAGCATATTTTTGGTATGGTACTTTTGGTATTTTCCTTTTTCCACTGACTTCCGGTTGAACACCAGTACCTAAAGTTCCATTATCTAAAGGGCCAAACTACCTGGGGTACTTTTTTGGTACTTCAGGACTTTGGGCTGGGACTTGAAATGGTTTCTTTGTGGATTGGTTATGCAAATAGCCTACCTCTGAAACACCATACAAACGCCGCCTTGAAAACGGTTTTGAAATCAGAAAATAATAGTAAACAAAGTAAAAAGATAAAAGTAATAACTGATGCATGGACAAATGAAGAGATACAAGCTTAAATTGCAATCTGTTGGGAAGAGAATATACAACAAGATCAGGACGGCGTGTCAAGAAATAAAGTATTTTGTGTAATATAGCCAGTAGGACAGACCTGTATTGGAAATATTTCAAATATCACAATGTGAATTTGTTGTAATAAATATTGCTGTATTTATAATGCAAAAAAAGGAATACAACATAAATTTCTCACAAACTCATCTACACAACAACAGAAAAAAACAGCAAGAATGAAAATGATTATGGTCGTCCTAGAAAATGCATGCTACACTCATACAAAAGCAGCAGAGATAAACTTTAAACTGGATTTTTAAACATACAGGCCTACTAGATAATCCTGAAAAGTAATAATCGTTATAATTGGAAAACCTTTCTTTTTTTCCCTTTGACAGGGTAAACAAGGTTTTAGTGAAGCTTAAACTCCCTGCGCTATAATGTCCATGCAGAACTGAAGATAAGAAATAGGCTGATCCTAATCTAACTGACTAGCAATGTGAGAATGTCATGAGCATTACATGCAATGTTGGTATTAATATCGTACCTCGTCCAGCCCTGTAATATATTACAGCTATTGTTCGAATTCAGAACAAAATACCCCTCTTCACACTGTGATGGCATTCAGCACTGGTACCACTTTTTACGCCAGTGGAAAACCAACGCTTTGAAGTACCATACTTTTGGTACTTACTTGAATTACCAAAAGTAGGGTACCTGATGTGATGGAAAAGCACAAACAGTTCCTAGGTTAGGAACACCCAACTTATGGACAACTTGTACTTAACTGAATGCATAAAGCATATTATGTAAAAAAATTGGGTTAAATACAATGTTTTGTAGTAACAGATGCACACACTACTATATGATACTCATGAAAACACTGCATGGCTTCAGAAGTTTGTCAGCTCGAGGTACACTAGAGTACTATATTTTAGTTACTTTTATTATTATTGTATAATTTATTATTTTCTTTATTGTTTTTATAATTTACCTACATTTTCAACTTAAGTACAGACTTAGGGAACAGACCTCGTTCATAACCAATGCAGGATGACAATTATCTTTTCTGTAGTTTCATTTTAGTGGCATGTACTGTTCATTCACAGTACCTCGTGCTTTCGCAGTCTCTTCCCTATGTTAGTTTATGCTTTATATTTTGGGTAAACCCAGTTGGGACTGCTGAGGGGGGGTTCCCCTAGGGATTTCCCCCAGAATAATGGTACGTGCCGCATGGTTAAGCGGAACTTGTTCAAGCTGCCTGACTCTGGGGTCACTCCTGAGCCTCTCTGCATTTCAGACCTCAGTTCCCTGCTGCAGGGAGACTGCTCAGTGTTTGTGTGTGGACTTAAAAGTAATTTAGCATGAATTTCCATTTTACCCATCTTTTAACTATTTCTGTATAAGGATATGAATGGTTCTCATTGTTAACGATTTGCGATGTGATTTGGCGTCTTAGTAGTTAAGTCAGTGGCAGCTTTGCAGCATGATGGCCTTGGGAAGACGAGACGGTCTCTCTTATGACCTGAAGATTTTCGAGAAATGCCCCATTTGTAAAATATGTAGGTATCCAGTCACAGTGACGTGGGGCAGCAGGAGGAATGTCTGGATGTTTTCTTTTTTTTAGGGGTTGTGGTCTGAAACAACGCATGTGAGTGGAAATGTGAAGATTGGCAATGTCAAGTTATGGGGGTGGGGGGGCAGGGTAGAGTGATGTAGTCTGAACCGCAGGCAGCAAACCTGCACTCTCACAAGCACTGCCACACCACAGTGGCTTGCTTTCATTTTCCCCGTCGCTGCTGAATTCATGGAAAGCAAAGAGGCACCAGCTCCAGTGAACTCCCAGTGATGACTCGGCGAACTGACCCGATAAACCAGGCCTTTCCCGTGCTGCTGCTCAGGGTTGCCACATGCTTCTCGTACTTTTTCTAGCCATTCCCATCTTCAGAGGACATTTGTGAAAGTGAAATTCATACATTCAGTTCCTTCTCAGTCATTCAGCATTCTCATAACGTGTCGCATGGGAAAGGGCAAAGCTGCTGTTCAGATCACGTTTTCCCTCGGTGTTTTAAACAGGGCCTGCTGGTTTGTGCTCAGTGAAAAGGGGCAGCTTCTTCTGCTCTTTGTCTCTCTCTGCCCACTGTCCTTCCCCCTGCTGATCTCCTTTGTCACAAACGCTCAGCTCAGGTTACCCTGTAAAAGGCCTTTGGCTCAGGTGTCCTTGCCAAATAAGAAACCCAGAACATTCTCACAATATGCTCTGACGCTTTCTGTTCCTGTCACCTGTACGGGCCTCCCTAGTGACTCACAGACACAATCCCACAGCCATACAGCTGGCCATACCTGCGATCTCACAACACACCTGAAGTGGTTGAAAAGGACTCAGTGTGACCATTTGACCCTGTTAGTGTGGTGTGTCCTTTTGAAGGACTAGGAAAGGACTTGGGTCCCATGACGATGCCGCCCTGTTCTAACTGCACCCTATGCTTTGGGTTTGGAGGTGGAACAAGCAAGAACAAAATATGAAAGCATGGATTAAATTATAGTCTGAGGCATTTTTGCTTCAATTTCTCTAATCCAGATGTGATTTATTATTTACATCTGATGACATTATTTGAATGTTCTTAGTGGAGAGAATTACTCAAATTCATAAGTAATAATGATGGTAATATGGATCTGTGGACAAACAGCTGGACAGTACAGTATACTGCAGGCTAAGTACCTAAACAGGGCATACGTAGTCTACCATAACAATAACATGAAGGGCTCTCAGTGCACAAAGTATACTGAATGCAAACTGGTCCATCAGAGGACTCGTTATTATATCTCATAGCCTTTGAATCACACTGAGTCCTGGGGAATAGACTGCCCAGACCTGTTAAGTTGTCAATAAGAGCCACACCTGGATCGGGAAACAGACTCAAAGATATTCATTTCACAGATTGGGGCAGACAGTTACCCATGGAGACAGGGCTCCATGTGTCCAGGTCCTGTGTGAATATGACGTGTGGGATGTTACCATGGAGACAGGGTTCAGTGTGTACAGCTCCTGTGTCAATATGATGTGTGGGACGTTACCATTGAGACAGGGTTCAGTGTGTACAGCTCCTGTGTCAATATGATGTGTGGGACATTACCAAGGAGACAGGGTTCAGTGTGTACAGCTCCTGTGTCAATATGATGTGTGGGACGTTACCAAGGAGACAGGGTTCAGCATGTACAGTTCCTGTGTGAATATGACGTGTGGGACGTTGACATGGAGACGGGGCTCAGTGTGTCCAGCCCCTGTGTGAATATGACGTGCAGGATGTTACCATAGAGACAGGGTTCAGTGCGTACAGCTCCGGTGTCAATATGATATGTGGGATGTTACCATGGAGACAGTGTTCAGTGTGTCCAACTCCTATGTCAATATCATGTGGGCTGTGGGGCGTTACCATGGAAACAGAGCTCAGTGTGTCCAACTCCTGTGTCAATATCATGTGGGCTGTGGGGCGTTACCATGGAAACAGAGCTCAGTGTGTCCAGCTCCTGTGTGAATATCATGTGGGCTGCGGCTACTATGGAATATGTGTCATGTTTCTCTATTGGAAAACAACGGAGACTTTAGGCATACCACAAATCTCCAATCTGTACTCCATAACATTAAAGCACGAGGGAACCGTTCTAGAAGTATGCTGCTATATGCCAGCGGAAGATCTGTTAGAGATCAATGCATTTTGAAAGAGTATAAATCTGTTGCCGAATAAACAGTTTTAAGTCGCCACATACCTGGAATAAATTTAGAAAATATGTCAAGCTGAGTCATAGAAGTTATTACAGATAACTGGGTTTGAAAGTTGGGCGCCTAAAAACAGGGGAAACACTAGTGGATGCGGTGCTTATAGAGTGCAGATGATGTTTGTAGGGCCAACTGCAACTGTTGAAAGAACATTACAGTAGCAAGTATGTGGGGTAAAGTTCCCGATGGCTACCGGATGTGTGTAGAGTCATAACCGAACCGGATTCCTGTTTCATAACCTAATAGCTGTTAAGGCAGTTAAATGCCAGGAGAGGTCCCTGACCCCATGCTGCGAGAGTCACAGACAAAGCTCTTCATGACTGCAGTGGCCCATCTTTTCTCATGTTTTATTTAGCAGACCCTTTTGTCCAAAGGCATGTAACAAGTCAGGATCAGAGAGCAGGGCGAGCCAGTATCCATGGAGAACTGTGGTTTAAGCCCAGCAGTGATATGATTACTCTGCTGGCCACAGAATTCAAACCTATGACCTCCTGGACATCAGCCTAGATCCATAACCCTAACGTAAGCGTTCCCAGATTTTCATGTTTGTGAATCAGTTCACGTCATTACATCAGCAGTTTTATAAGTTTAATCACTTCCGTTGGTTCAGATGTGAACATGCAAGGGTGAGGGGTCAAAAAATAAAATTAAATATAGTTTATATTTGGAAATAGACCAACTCCTCTGCAAACCCCTCAGCGTTCCCCAAACTGGCCGTGGACCAGTACTGGTCCTCAGACTGGGGGTTGGGAACTGTCTGCCTGCTGGTCTCTCAGAGTTTCTCTCTGGGTGTTACATTAATTCCATCGATTACATTAATGTACATTAATTCTGTATATATGTGAGACTTTGACGCACTGTAGACACAACTCATAATCTAACCAAATTGTACATTTATTTATATCGCTATTCTATTTATTAAATTTATTAATTGTATTGTGGATGTTATCATTTATTTATTGTATTTGTATTCATGTAGCACCACGAGAGCCCAAAGGAAACTGTATTTCAATGCACTGTGTATTTTACATGGAAGTGTTGACAACAAAGAACTCTTGAGTCTTGAGGCTAATTTTAGGCTTTAGGCCGCAGTGTCCAGGAACACAAGAAAGTCACTATTCACCTTCTCTTGTTTATCAGTGGAGATAGATTTGTAACGGATGTGTGGTGATGGCCACCAAGGGTTTGTAAGCTCACAGTAGCCCCCAAGACCTGAAGTGCAAGGATATGGCTCTAGAAGCCAAGTTATTCTATCAAACTGAACTTGGACACAGCAGCCAGTCTATGCTAATTTGTGCTAAAATCTCTCATGTTTTTTGTGCTGAATTTGTGTACTTACAGTGTGAATGTGGTCTATATCCCGATCCCTCAGCTGTGTTAACGGTGCTGCATTTGTGTATTTACAGTGTGAATGTGGTCTATATCCCGATCCCTCAGCTGTGTTAGCGGTGCTGCATTTGTGTATTTACAGTGTGAATGTGGTCTATATCCCGATCCCTCAGCTGTGTTAGCGGTGCTGCATTTGTGTATTTACAGTGTGAATGTGGTCTGTATCCCGATCCCTCAGCTGTGTTAATGGTGCTGCATTTGTGTATTTACAGTGTGAATGTGGTCTGTATCCCGATCCCTCAGCTGTGTTTTATTTTGTATGTGTTTTATTGTGAGATGTGGGGTCAGGCTAAGGCCAGACTATGTAGCTTTAGCAAACTGATGTGCTCTAGGGACCAGACAGGCAGTTTCAGTGCCATGTAAGGCTGCAAGATGTTGCAAAAATATGGCAATGTGAATTTAAATGAGTTTCCTCCGGGTCTCTGGGCTCAGCCTTAGATAGGGTGAGGAGCTCGGACATTCAGCAGGGGCTCAAAGT
>JAODLC010000042.1:1294277-1305465 GCA_026781145.1 Hippopotamyrus pictus | reverse complement strand
TAGGGGCCCCACGTGTGCCAGCCTGCAAGGGGGCCCCCATTGGCCAGTAAAAAATATAGGGGGGCGGGGTTGGGGGGACCCACAGACTACTGTAGCCTAGGGGCCTCTGTACACCTTAATCCGCCCCTGCTCTTGGTCTCTGACTGGTTGGCCGCCCCTGCCATAGAGTATTGTCCATACAGTATGATGGTCTGAAAAATACTGCCCAAGCCTAACCTCAACCCAAATATCGCAATCCATGCGATGTGACAATTGCATGTGTATAACATGCAATCTCACATTGTGTGGGCATATTGCTATGAGAAGTGAGAGATTTAGGGCATATCTGACACCACTCCTAGTTAGCCAACCCCTATGCTTACAGTCTCTATGATAGATGGACATCCAGTACTGGTCCTGGTCCACCAGGAGGAGGTGGAGAGACCGGCAGATTTTATAGTTACTTTGTAGCTCTTATAATCAACACATTTGTTCTGTAATTCTGAACATCTGGAATGCATGTTTCTTTTTGACTTTATGAGTTTTGGATGCTGAGTGCTGTGGTTTCTCTGCGTCCTGGAGCTCAATGGGCACTCTGTTTCATTAGCTTCATCTGTGTGTCTCGTGCCAAAATCACCACCGATTTCCTTTTGATAAAAGTCGCCGCTGGAAAGCACGGTCCGTTTGAAGAGGGAAAGCTGGTGCTGTCTGCATGAGGCAGGGAGGATGAGCTGTTCTGGCCTTGTTAGTGTGACCCTTCCATGAGAACAAAGGTCAATCTTGTACTTAGCTTGAGAGCAAGATGACTTAATCACTTATGTTAGTGTAAACTCTCTATTGATCAATCTCAGGGTTATGCTTTTTTAATGTGAAGCTCCATGATGTCTTACTACTGTTTTTTTTTCCTTTTAAGAAGTTCTTATGGCAATGAAAATGGAAATATCAGCTGGACAGAAAAATCCATGTACAAATCTGCTTCTGTGTGGTAATAAAAGAATCCGGACAATTTTATCTTTATATTGAGGAAACAAGATCACTGACACAGTTCTGGAGAGGCCCTGACTCCTGAAGGGGACATGAAACTAAGGGCTCCTTCACTGGCCCACTGCATTCACACTGGATTACAGAGCTGACCTGTCAGTAGCAGACCTAGACTCTTCCTCATCAAGACCTCTGTCCCTGTTTTTCCAGAACTCCATGAACCTGCCCCCTGATAAAGCACGTCTCCTACGCCAGTATGACAACGAGAAGAAGTGGGACCTCATCTGCGATCAGGTATCCACAGCATCTCACTTATTATATGTTCTTGCTGCTGGTCCTACCTCCATATTTCATATAGAATGAAGAGGAAGTGGTATTAATGTGAACGAGTAGCACTCAAGTGTGCTAGCACAGTCTCAGCGTGATCCATCCGCTGCACAGGCGGCTGTGATGTTTTTCCTGTGCTGACGCTTGGTCTGTCCGTTTAGGAACGCTTTCAGGTGAAAAACCCCCCCCACGCTTACATCCAGAAGCTAAGGAGCTATTTAGACCCAGGGGTGACACGGAAGGTGAGCTGGCTTCTCACAGATCTGATATTATTGCTGCTTTCTTTCGCTGTTAATTTATTGAAATGCAGTTTTTTATTTATATGGTTAAATTTTTCAGTTCAATTTCTTTTATTTTTGTCCAGTTTCTTTTTTGAAAACGTCATTACACTTAAAAAATGGAGATGCATAATTGTACATTTCTGTATTCTAGAAATTTCGCCGAAGAGTTCAAGAATCCACAAAAGTTCTGCGAGAGCTGGAGATATCATTGAGGACCAACCATATTGGGTAATCACACAATCATTCATACTCTTGCCTTCGGTCAAATTGCACTTTTAATTGGCACCTCTGTCAGTCCCGGCAGCTCCTGGTTTCCGCCTCCATCACTGTGATGCACCTCGTTGGTCTCGTAGGACCGGAATGTGACTCCCCCCCCCATTTTCTTAACGGGCAGGAAATGTGCCTCTGTGTGCCACTGGGGCAGGAAGGCAGTTTGTCCGACAATGGAGCTAGTGACAAATGCGCAGGCCAAGCTGTGTGTGGGTCTTGAACACACATTAAATTAAGATGCAGTATTCTCACATGCCTGGACCATTTACACCGATAATACATTAAGTTTGTTTCAGTAAATGACATCTTAGTAAATTGTTTAAAGTTGCCCATCTTTATTTTTCTTTCATGAGAAATAACGTCCCAGACTTCTGTCCTGTCTATAACCCACCTTTGACACCCTCCGATCTGTTATATAATGCCACTACAAACCAAAAAAGCATCTGTTTGGACAGGAAAGGGCGAGGGAGAGGTACTTACTGGGAAGCTCGCCATCCAGGCAGCCCCCACCCCTTAACAGATCTGCTCCACAGTCTCTGTGTTGAGTCGCATACCATTTCCTTTTGGTTTCAGGGGGGGTTCGGGCACCGGAGCGTTCCTGTGACACTTACCCTTGAAGGGACACGTGCTAAGCTTGGTGACACCGCTGTGGAACATGACTCTTAAACCCCAATTGAAGAGCAGATTTCCAAAACTCACTCAGTCCATGGGATACATTTTTGAGAGAAATTCTGTGGGCTTGGTGAGTTTTTGAAATGTAACTTAGGTTCCTAGTTAGATTACTTAAGGACTGAATGAGTTTTGGAAATTTGTTGCTCGTTCTAGGACCCGTCTAGCTCTGCTTTCTCAATAATGTATGTTGCTCTGAATATAAGCATAAGCATCTGCTAAATTTCTACTGCATTTAAGCTACATTTTATCATTATCAAAAACAATTCCAGGGTCTTGGAGTTATGAGGCATTTTAAGGGTCACCTGACATTGGTCATTACTGTTGGTTGCAGTATATATGTTAATATCATAGCATGAGTATTAGAGGTGGGCCATATCATAACACTCACGATAATATCGGTAATTTTTTTTTTGCCCGGGAAAAAAAAAATGTCATGATATGCTAATTTCATGGCGTAAATACGTCACACCATTACGTAGCGGATTACGCTCACATGCGGCACAAAGTTATTCAAGTTGTGATGGTGAAGGCAAACATGGCTGGAAGCGGTACTGCTGAAGAATTAATTCCCAAAAAGCAGCTACTTCAGTGGTGTGGAAATATTTTGGTTGCAGCGTATCTTTCTCGTATATTTTCAGTTCATAACTCGCTGAAATCTTATTGTAGAAACATGAAGAAACGCTGGCTAAATCCGTAATCTGTCGTCTTTTCAAAACGTCAATTGTCGGAAGTATTAAAGTTTTTAAAATTAGGTTAAATCGGCGAAAAAGTAAACCATGTCACCTTACTTTGTTTTACCTGCATCGGGGGCGTGTAGTACCGCACTCACCCGAAGATCGCTATTCACATTCTAGATAGCCGTATTAGCGCGTATTCAAATTGCATTCGCATGGTAATTTGATGAACAGCGCAGCAGTGAAACACAATCCAGATACAGCGCCATTGTCATGGTTCGTGGTGCAGGCGAGCCGGGGAATCAGGTGAGAGGAGTCGGACTGATGGGTATACAGGGTTTAATGGAGACGAGAAGGCAGACATGCACGAACATAGCATAACAATACAATGACGGATCTCGGGAATACGGACTGAGACACGGACTAAATACACAAGATAGAGCAAACTTAACAAGCCACAGGTGATCACAATCGGGGAATCACACGAGGTAACGAGGTGGGCGTGGCACACATGGGGATCGTACGGAGCCAGGCGTGACAGCCATAAAAGGGGATGAGGGATGTGGCAAAGTGTCAATGGCTCATTCATACACATGAAAGTTGCTACATACTCAATGGCAGGAGACTAGAAATAGTGACATGACTTAGCTTTTTCTTATTTATTTATCCAACTGAATGTTGCAACTACATCATTTAGTCATCTTCATGTGGGCCAAGACTTTGGTGATCAGATATCTGGGATCAAAACAAACTGGCACCATTGCTTACTACTGTATGTACTTTTATAATGTTTCTGCAAGTGTTCCAAACTGCATTTTGCAATGTCTATACTTTGATCTCAAATTACAAACTTCACATAAATCTGACATATTTACTAAGTACACTAAGATTGAGCATTTGCTAAGAAGAGTTTAATGCCAAAACAAATAATTTATTTGTCATGTTTATGATATTGAAAGAAATGTGTGACCATGCCCCAGTCAGTGAAAGTGTGTTCTCTACCCCTAGAACCCAGAGGGTTAAAGGCAACTTGTTTTTTTGTTGATTGTTACACTAATGCTCAAAAGATTCAAGTATTTTCATTTCATTTTTTTTGTAAACTACACCTTATATTTTGTGGTGGATTTTATTTGTTATACTATTTATGCTTTATACAAACTTTCAATCCAAAGCACAGAGGGAGAATTTTAATTTTTAAAATTTATTTTACTTTAAGACTAAATACTTTACTAAATAAAACTAACTTGTGTAATATATATATTTTTATCCTCCTGAGTCCTGGGCTTTTGTTTGGTGTGCATGTTTTATTTCTCTTTCTTCTATGTGGGATTAGTAGGACCTCATAATCATAAAAACCAAACATTATTTTTTTGAACAATTAATAGTTTTAAACTAAAAATTATGTCCTTATATGAGGACGTAGGGTCTCAGGAGGTTAAGTTTTTACAGAATATTTTAAGGTAACCTGTTATGTTTATGCTGTCAAGTGATTAACAAGCATTTTTTCTGTATTTTGTTATATCTTCAAATTTATCGTTATCGTCAGAATACTCTAAATTATCGTGATATTATGTTTGGGCCATATCGCCCACCCCTAATGAGTATGATGATTACTACAATTTCAATACAATAATTGCACAATATTTTTTTCTGGCTTGAGTAGTGGAATTCTTTTATAAATTCTTAATTCATAAACTGAAGGTGAGTATTTTATTGACTTGGATTTTTTTTATTGCCAGGTTAAGTTGGTGGTGGAATCAGTTGCTTATACCACTTGTTCAATCAGTAGCCTGGCTTGGGTCATTAACTCGGTTGCTCATCCCACAGGTGGGTTCGAGAGTTCCTCAACGATGATAATCAAGGCTTGGATATCCTGGTGAAGTATCTTTCATTCGCTCAGTGTGCCGTCATGTGAGTATTCGTTTCCGCAGAGCTCCCTCAGCTGACACTGATCTTCTCAGTGGTCTTCCAGAATTATCGCACATTCCTTGTTATTCAAAGAGGCGATTGGTTGTTGTACGAGTTGGTTATGGAATACAGGCCCTGTACGTGGCATATAATTAAATAGAGAATAACCTTGTGATTTCAGTTCTCTGGTTTCAGTGTAACAGAGACGTTCGTTTTAATGAAATGAGAACGCATAGAAAAAATGAGTCGAGGACTTTTGGTAGAAACCAACTTCTTTGTTGTGCGTGAAGGCCTTGCAGCCAGCTTGGATTTGCTGTGATGTCGCTCTGAGTCATGGTGCAGCTTGCCGTGATGTGCTGCTAAAAAGTCTGCCCTGCGGCACCGTGCTCCAGCTGGTTCTCCTCGTTACGCTGTCGCCTGTCATCCGAACTGCCTCTCCACTGTCTTTCTCTGTCCATGTGTCTGCTGCCCCAGGTTGGATTTTGAGGGGCTTGAGGTCGGGGATGAGGGATCCCTAGACAAGGCTAAGTCCTGGAGCAGGTCTATTGAAGATCTGCATCAGAATGGCATCCAGCCATTCTGCAACACGCTGTCTCGCTCCGCGCGCCAGTCGGTGCTCCGGTGTGTACTGCTGCAAGGCGCTTCTGCACTAACCCTTAGCCTGTTGCTACCTCTGTACACCTCCCTGACACATTACTGCTTACATGATAGATGACCAGGGTTAGACTCTCTGTGTGTGGGTGAGCAAAACCAGACCTCACAGTGATAATGACAATTGTGCACATGGCTAGCAGTCATACTGTAACACTGAGAAATAGGACACAAGGTAAGGTAAGGTAAGGTAGCTGAAATGTCCGCTATTACAGCTCAGTCTCAGTCTGTCTCAGTACCCTTTTCATGCAGGTATGCGCAGTCGCCATAAGCTGACATTGACATCTCCCCTGACATGCATGAGATATCTGATGACATAGTGCTCGACAGGAAGCGGATGTCATCTGCTCGCATGGATGTCTGCCCCAAGTATTGCTTTAGTAACCACACTGCTGCCTGCTTTTCCTGTCCCAGTTTCACCTCTGCAAACTAAAAGAAAATTCTGCACTCTCTCAAAACCGCCTCCTGAAGGGCACCCCCTGCTGTTAAGATGCAGCTCCGTAGGGCCATGCATTATATCATGAAACTAGTATTCTTTCGGAAACAAGGGAGTCTCCAAACACATGAGTGTGTAGAATTAAGGTCAGGGCACAAACCCTCTGAATGGACTTTCTCACCTTCCGCCATTTATTACTACTTTCTTAGTTCACTTGAGTGGCGCCTAAGGAGCTCTTGTATTGTGGAAGCTTTGCATTGCATCAGTAAAGACAGTCACCATTATTACGTTTTCTTACAGCTACAATACGATAAGTAACAGCAAAACCATCAAGAACTCCCGGCTGGTCAGCCAGAAAGACGACGTGCATGTGTGCATCATGTGCCTGCGAGCGGTGATGAACTACCAGGTACTTCTGACGTCACCCTGCAGTGGTGCAGTGCTGGCGTACTCAGCATTTACCGCACTTTCAGCTGCGCAGCACGTTATAAACTCCAAATTCACGGCTTTCGGGATTCGCAGGATTTGTGTTTGTCAGAATTCTTTGTATGGTGCAGATTAAAAGTTGCAGAAGACGTGTGAAATATCAAGTTTCTGTTTATCATATTTATAATAATTATTATAAAACAACAACATATATTATACCTGTAATTTATCACAGTGAGCCAGTACAGGATAAATTGTACAGAAGAAGGATATATAGATGAATGTACTGACTATTATAGTTGCCTAAATTGATAAGATTATTTATCAGTTCACCTATGATTTAATAATGAATGGAATAAATGCTGATCATTTTTCCTCTGTTTGTACTCTACAGTATGGCTTCAATATGGTGATGTCACACCCCCATGCAGTGAATGAAATTGCACTTAGCTTGAACAATAAGAACTTCAGGTCAGTCCTCGGATCTTCTTGCATTGTATACAGAGATATCCTGCTTTTAATGCTAGGGTGTGAACCAGGTGTCCTCAATAACACCTGATGGTCTAAGTAGTATCATTCTATTATAGTCTGTTTTTATTGCTGTTGAGAGTTTTATGGTTTTGAATATTTTTCTTTCTTTAAACTTCTTTCTGTGGATCCCCACAATCTGCTATCATATAATAAGGAAAAGTTTTGTTAACCTGTAGCAGCTGATGACACTGTCTAGGTTAGCAGTGTGGTGTAATTCAGCCATAAAGCTGCTATATACTAACTACTCTGTAACTGATTCTCCTATTAATTTGTGATGAGTATTGTGATGAGTACAAATATTAGATATTACACACTGAGCCTTGCTCTTTGGGTGTCATTTTGTATCTTTGCATCTTTGTGTTCCTTTTCAGGACAAAGGCCCTGGTTCTGGAGTTACTCGCCGCTGTATGTTTAGTTAGAGGTGGTCATGAAATCATTCTGTCAGCATTTGACAACTTCAAAGAGGTATGACTCTCTTTAGGATACTTCAGCATCCAATAAATGGTCTAACATTATCATTAATAGCCATGGATACTGCTGATCTGCATTGATATATGTGGATTCTCTGAAAAAAGACGTATACTATACGTTATTCGTTATTAATAGTATTCATGAGTAATAGTATCTCCTACTTAAAAAATGACTAGAGAATGGCTGAACGGAATGGATTCGTAATGCAATTACGCAAGCTAATGCTAATTCCAGTATCATGTTCCGCGGACATAACACGGCGATTTTCACCAATGTGCTAGCGCAATTTGGTACATAGTGAATCATGATGTACACCATGTGGACGGTAAATAAGGTTCTCTCCGGTTTTTACACGTCGCCCTTCAAACCCGGCTATACCTTTACCGAGCTGACTCCCCTGCAGTGGAAAATCGGAGCGAGCTGGAACCCTGCTGCAAATTGTCTCTCTTTGCAGTACGAGTCGGTACGGCCGGGTTCCTTTTTGCAAATGCTACGTAAATGTGAAACCCTGAGTACAATCCGTACTGCCTTTGTTTATATAGAGGAAAAGGCCCATTTTCTTTGTCTTCGGAGAGTGCTGTGGCCTGGCAGCAACCAGAGTATCTCATGCTCGCTCCCAACTTATATTTGTCCCTTCCTCTATACCTCCATTTCCTCTATTCCCATGAGTTCCCATAATTAGGATTTTTTTTCCTCTGAATGAAGGACTGAGATCTTTTAGCTGGAAGGTGTGAGGTTGTAACCTGATCGCCCATTGGGCTTCGGCATTGAATTACACATCTGGAAACTCTTTGAAACAATTAAGTAATCATTTTGATATACTGCATATATATTTAATATATATAATATTTTCAGCTTTGTTAATATGACCATCCTCAATATTCCATAGTATCTAAATCATTTGTTTTGAGTTAAAATTCTGCTCTTGCATATAAGCCTCACAGACATAGATATTTTTCTTCTGGAACTTTCCATTTTGTGGAATTAAGTTATTTCCCAGTTAAGGTTTGGATCCAGAGGCTTGAAATCTGATATCTCTCTCTCCCTCCCATTCCAGGTGTGCAAAGAGAAGCATCGCTTTGAGAAGCTGATGGAGTATTTCCGCAGTGAGGATGGAAATATTGACTTCATGGTTAGCATTTTACGGTGGTGGATCTTGATTGGGATGCTCTGATTTATTTCCTATAAATTTGAGAAAAAGAATTAGCATTAATCCAGCAGTATCCAGACAGATATTGTGCTGGATTATCCAGCATGATCCAGTCAAGATTGTCCTGGTTTCACCAGGAAGGGGTTAAGGAACAAGCACTGGCATCTGAGTGGTGTAACTCTTGATGCATTTACAGTATCTCTCCTCTCATTTTTAGGTTGCTTGCATGCAGTTCATCAACATCGTTGTTCATTCAGTGGAAGATATGAACTTCCGTGTCCACCTACAGTATGAGTTCACCAAGCTGGGTCTTGATGACTTCTTGGAGGTATGACCATTCTTGGTCGAATAACATTCATGTTAGAGTTAAAACAAGTCAATGTTATAATTCAGTTGAAATTATGTGAATATGATTGTTTCATAATATCTCAGCTGTGTGTGGGGGGGGGGACCAAATGACCTCACAATTTGATAAAAGCCTGTTATTTTTGACGTTGTGGGGGAAACTCAATTTTATAGAAATCTGTAACTTCAATCAAAAAACTAAAAATGTCATAAGTCTTGAATTTTCTTTTGTAACTTATGATTAAGGTTAGGGCTGGGTAGGGGTTAAGGTTGTCACCGTTGGGATTTTTCCTGTAGAAATGATTGGACAGTCCCCACAAAGATATGAGTATAAACGTGTGTGTGTGTGTGTGTGTGTGTTCTGTGGACTAGTATCTTGTCTGTATTGTACCTTGTCAGAATAGATTCTGCATAATTATGTCTCTAATTATATAAACAGTTATGAACAATGTGTGATTTGCAGTAACTTGTAGGGAGTCACAGAGCATGCAGTTAAAACAGGTGACGGAAAAGATTAAGTTAACCAGACTGAAACCCAAGACTCTGGATGATCTTTTCCTTGCAGAAGTGCAAACACACAGAAAGCGACAAGCTGTCAGTGCAGATCCAGGCCTACCTAGATAACGTCTTTGACGTAGGGGGACTCCTGGAAGATGCGGAAACCAAGAACGTGGCCCTGGAGAAGGTGGAGGAGTTGGAGGATCAGCTATCACACGTAAGATCAGAGTATCACGAGACATTTAATGTGCTTCAGCATCTCTATCTTTGCCTCACATGCTGTGTGAATCCTTGTGCCGCTGCTTCACATGCCTGTGCCGCTGCTCCGTGTGCTTGCTCCTCTGCTTCACATGCCTGTGCCGCTGCTCCGTGTGCTTGCGCCTCTGCTTCACAGGCCTGTGCCGCTGCTCCGTGTGCTTGCGCCTCTGCTTCACATGCCTGTGCCGCTGCTCCGTGTGCTTGTGCCTCTGCTTCACATGCCTGTGCCGCTGCTCCGTGTGCTTGTGCCTCTGCTTCACAGGCCTGTGCCGCTGCTCCGTGTGCTTGTGCCTCTGCTTCACATGTTTGTGTCACTGCTCCGTGTGCTTGTCTCAATATTCTTATTCAGTCATAGAATAAATTCTAAGAATAACTAAGACTGTAAATCAGCACAAGTGCCCTGCGAAAAGCATATATGTATAATTTGCCATGTGAAACTTGATTTAATTCACGCTGATGGTCATCTACGAGCTTTGGAATCCCCTATGCTTGCTGGTGCCCCCTAATGGCCACGCATGCCTGTGCAGCACAGTGATATTCATCTATGCTCTGTCTCGTACCCATCTAATTCGTTTCTTTTTCGTTTGCCTAAAAGATGACAGAACGGCTGCTAGACGTGGAGAATGAAACGATGATGAAAGTAGCTGAGCTGGAGAAGTCACTCCTTCAAAAAGACAAAGACCTCGTTGCCATAAGGGTAGGATGCCAGCAATATGGACAATATGAATCATTTGACACATTATTTAAGCCAAAACATTTCTCAGTTATGGTTAGGCTACAGCAGCAGATAAGGATTGTATGATTAAGAGAGATGCAGTTAGGTTAGCTGGTGTCTCCAAGTCTCCTGCAGTGTGAGTTTGTCGGTCATGTGACGCCCTGGCGTGCTGTGCAGGGTGTTTCCCCACCCCAGGCTTCTGACCATTGAAGCTTTAGCCTCCTTACAGCCGTGACACGTGAGACGCTCATTTGATCGTGCTCTGCGTTCTCTCAGGAGACCTTCGAGTCGACCAACTCCCAGGTGCATACGCTGCGGAGGATGATCCAGGAGAAGGACGCGGCCTTCCAGCGGCACCGTCTCGTGGAGAAGCGGCTGCAGGAGCTGGAGCAGCAGGGCTCCATCCGGCTGTGCAAGCAGGCTGATGGAGACATCTCCATTGAGGCCCTGGATGTGGGTGTGGCTGGAGAGACGCTGGGAATCATCGGCCCGCTGCCTGCAGGCCCGCTGGGCCCTGGAGCTCCAGGGGAAATCCCCTCCGCCACAGTTGAGCCTGTTGTGCCACCACCTTCGCCCCCCCCCCCCCCCCCCCCCCCCCCCCCCCCCCCCCCCCGG
>JAODLC010000042.1:1269854-1280219 GCA_026781145.1 Hippopotamyrus pictus | reverse complement strand
GCTGGAGGGACTATGTCTCTCGGCTGGCCTGGGAACGCCTTGGGATTCCCCCAGAAGAGCTGGAGGAAGTGGCCGGGGGGAGAGGGAAGTCTGGGTTTCCCTGCTGAGACTGCTGCCCCCGCGACCCGACCTCGGATAAGCGGAAGTGGATGGTATGGTATATTTGAATGCATTTCAGATAACATGGTTTCATAACCATTGTACATCAAACAGAATAGCACTGTAAAAAAACAAAAATTTGACAATGATTATTTACCATAGTGGTGAATAAATGACACAAAGTGGGAAGTAAGTGAAAGGCTCAGTTTACTACAGACTGGCTAAATAGTCAGCCAAGACACAGGTGTGATGCCGATTCGATTCAACATATTTTTATATAGCACCTTTCACAACAGTATTCCCAAGGCACTCGACAAAAGTGTGTGGCAATCCATTATTACATTGTTTATGCTGAATTGTGCATGAAACACAGAAAGAAAGAAAGAAAGAAAGAAAGAAAGAAAGAAAGAAAGCCTGAAGACAATGGAGGAAAGAAACTGAAAAGTCCCAAAACTAAACCTAAGCCTCCCGTTATTCAAATCACGGTCCTCGTGGTCCGAGCCCTGCTGGTTTTCCAGCCTTCCTTTACCTGTCAGTCAGGTGTGAAGCCTCTGACCAATCAGAATCAGTAATTATTAAACTAACTATCTGGGAGAACGGAAACCATGGCCTGGATTTGGAATCGAGGTCCAGATTTGAAGAGCCCTGCCTTAGCCTAACAATTGCAACTTACCCACTCATTTTCCTCTTGTACCAGAAGATGGCGCCAACAACCAGCAGCAATGCAAGCAGTAGTAACACTGCAATTGTAGCGGAGGTAGAGCCAACTAAAAGGCAAAAAACAGAGTCTTTAAACTCAAAAATAAAGAAAGAGTTTTAGTAAATGAAAGAGCCGTTGGATCCGTACCACTGGTCCAGCCCCGCTCCCTGGAAGAAGCAGCATTCTCACAGCGGTACCCCACCCATCCCTCATGGCACCTGCACGCATATAGCATGTAAGCATTCAGTCGGTGTGCTAATAATGCAGGTGTGTGGTAGGTGTGTGGAAGTGTGGGGTCCGTCTCTCACTGGCACTCTGGAAGTGCAGTGGCAGGGTCCATAGTACAGTTCCCGTTCACACAGTAATCATCACATGTGAAGCAGCTTGGTCGAACCTTGCCGTCAGTGCAGCTGGAGACAAAGGAGGAACAGGAAGTCAGGGCAAGAGGAACAGGAAGTCAGGCCTGGACACAGACAGACATCCAGTACCAGCAACAAGGGGACACACTTGCACATGACCCCTCTACTGGGCCCCTGAGTGCTGGGGAGGATGCAGTGGCCGCTCCCGCAGTATAGACAGCTGTCCACCTCACAGAAGCGTCCATGAAACCTCAGGGGACACCGACACAGCAGGGAGCCATCAGTGACCTGCTGACATATGCCCTTGTTCTTGCAGTAGCCGTCACATGTGCCTGCAGGACAGTCAATACTGTTATCAGCTATCAACCTCTCAGAATGGAAACATGCAGAATGCTCCATAAAACCATTTTTAGAACCCGCAGGCATCAAACATGTAAAAGTCTCAAAGAATGTCACAATTTTATTTTTTTTTTTAGATCAGTCATCAAAATAATACTGGTGTCCATCTTCTGCAATTCACACAGTTTTGCTGTTTGTGTTGCATTCTGTGGTTGTTCAGAGCAACATATGTGTGAATGTTTCCTCTACTGTCGCTCACGGTTCAATGCTTTGGCACATTATACACACTCACTGTACTGGCATCTGTCCCCCAGGAAACCAGCAAGGCAGGAGCAGCTGGGCTGGTTGCCCAGGGTCACAGAGCAGGATCCCCCACTCAGGCAATACCCCTGGCAAGTATGGGTCTCGCACGTGGGACCAGTAAAGCCAACAAGACAGCGGCAGGTGGGTACTCCTGGGGGAGGAGAGTGGAGGACGGCGGGAGGGGGGAGAGGTTGGCAAAAAACAAAAGAAAGAGTAACAGAGCTGGGAATTTCTGGTTCAGAAAGTGAAAATCCAGACCAAGATTTTGGTTCAGTTGAATAGTCTATGACTGTAACTCTTTAAACTCAACTGGTTGACTGAAACCCACGAATCCTGCTGAGCAAATTATATCAAGATTATTTTAAAATGCTGGAACAGTGTTGCTTTTGAAAATACCGTGTACCACGGTATGATGTCTGCACACTCTGAAAAATTAGATAGGTGGGTACCTTCACACCTCCTCATCGGACCCAGATCAAGACTGTTCAGATTGGGGGGGCAGTTAAAAATTTTGAGTGGGTAACTTTTCATACAATGTACTATATTACAATGCGGTAGCAACTTGTGTCCAGAGAAATAGGTGAGGCACTTGGACATTTACATATTTTATGTTTATGTTTTATTACTGTATGTGTTTCTAGGGATGGAATTTATGTTAGCTCACTGTGTGTGCGACTGAAGAGTTTCCCAAGTGAAGTTTGAATTGGCCTTTAGCCTTAAGTGAGAACGTGTCCCTGGGGCTTCACCTGTATGGGAGGTGGTGCACATCCCTCCGTTCTGGCAGTAGTTCTGGCACTGGTCAATCTCGCACCTCTCGCCACGGTAACTGGCCAAGCAGTGACACTTGGGCTTCTTGTAGGCGTTAAGGAAGCAGCTACCACCATTCCAACACTGCAAGCTGCAGGTCTCAGCAGAAGGCGCTAGAGACATGAGAATCATCGGGGAGATGAAGGATCAACCACTTTATCTTCATACTTAAATAAATGAATTTCTATAAGCATATTATACATATTATAGTAACAGAGCATTCTGGAATTCTGGGGACATATAGGAGGCGACGTGCGGCTCAGTGGCTTGGTGCACTGTGCCAGTGAGCAGAAGACTATCAGTTCCAAACACAGGGTTGGCAGTGTAATATCACCACTGGGCCCCTGAGTAAGGCCTTTAATCCTCAAGTACTCCAGGGGCCCTGTGACCTTGCTTTCTCCAAAAAATAAATGTACACTCCTGAGCAATAACATGAGCCGGGGCAGCAAGGAAATGACAGGAGAGGCAACATTTTGTGCTGAACCCCTCGGTGAGTGCAGCTCAGGCAACGTTTGGTCTGAAAGCCCCTTAAGGCTTCTTGGGATGGTGGGGGGGGAGCATAGGAATGGTACTCACAGGGGGGTGCTATCGTGGGGCTGGACGCCACACAGGCGCCATTATCCAGAGTGTGGCCATTGGGGCAGGTGCAGACTGGGCCAGTGGGACTCAGCAGGCAGAGATACTCACACCTCTTCCACTCACATGGATTCGTCACTGGAACACAGGAGCATGTGCTTAGGGGATTTGGGGACCTCAGACCAAGTAGTACAAAAGACAGGAGTGCTTCTCACCTTCAGGCTGCTTATGTTGGTGGTACAACACGACATCGGTAGCATGGTTAATGCCAGTGGTCAGGTTCTCCATAACGCCCTTGCCAAACTTGTTCACCCGGAAGATAACGTTAGTAATGTAGGTGACACCGTAGATATAATCCTCAAATACATCAATGCTGAAGGGATGAAAGAGCTCTGTATGTAAAGAAAGAAGATAATCAAGTCATCTCATCAAACCTCAGCATTAATTAGAACAGAAAGTGTCAGCAAATCCCCAAGCATCTCTTAGTAGTCCTGCTCCTTCTGGGTGACACTCAACTGTTCTTCAGACCAGTGACAGCCACCACAGGGTCTTGGCCAGAGAGTTGCACGCTGCCGATGATAGAGAGTTTGGCGTCGGCCCAATACAGGCGCTCGTTGAAGTGATCCACAGCCAGGCCTTTAGGGAAAACAATGTCTCAGCCTTTAACTTTTAGTCTCTAGTGTTGAGGATGATGACACTACAAGAAAACCTAGAAACCACTATAGGAAAAGGCAGCTAGAGAAACATGGAGATAAACACCTGTTGGCCACTGTATGTTCTCCTGGATCAGTGTGTATCTCATGGTTCCATCCATAGCTGCAGTTTCTATCTTTGGGTGATTTCCCCAGTTTGCCCAGTACATTGTTCTGTGGATAAAATTTAGTTAAAGGGGAAGTTTCCAGTCATGACACAACTGACCTATAATCAACTGGTACAGCTGACTTGTGTTTCTCTAAGGAGTCCTTAAGCTCTCACCCTCTTGGGGGATCCACCACAATCACGTAGGGCTCCTCAGTCGTGCCTGAGATCAGGGTTTTCCGGTACGACCCACTTATCTGGGCAACTTCAATTACACCCCGAGCTGAATCAGTCCAGTAGATGTTGCCAGCCACCCAGTCCACCGCAATGCCACGTGGCATCTTCAGATCAGGAATCTAGAGACAGGGCAACAAAAACAAATATTTGTCCTGGCCGGTCTCCAGAGATTTGCTTGCAAAGTTGGCTGTAGAACCAAAATGTGCCAGAAGATGTATTGGACAGGTCACCTCCAGATCCACCACACGGGAGTCACTCTGGCTCCTGCTGTGTTGGGCCACAGATGAGATCTTAGTGGAGCTAGGCAGCTCATAGTAGGAAATGCGATGGCTGTGCCAATTTGTCCAGAAGATCTTGTTGGACTTCATGTGTAGGTCGATGGCACCTATGCGCACATTGGACTCGCCCTGGAAAGCCTGCTCGTACAGCCACATCCCGGGGTCTAGGCTGCGAATCTCATTATCACCAGCAATGTAGAGCACCTCTCTGTCGCTGTTCAAACCTGTGGTTGATAAGTAATGTTGAGGGCTGTACAACTCCAGAACAGCAACATACTGAAGGACAGAACCCTTTCAGTTGTTAGGAAACATTACTGAGCACCTTCATACGGAGCACTCACTGTCGGCCTTACAGGTGTCGTCGATCTTAGTGAAATACTTATGGCAGTTGCACTTGTATGAACCCTTGGTGTTCACACATAGGTGAGAGCAGATTCCAAACTGTTCACATTCATTCTTATCTGCGCAAAAAACACAAAGGGAACTATATAAACACAAAAAGAACCAGATAAACACAAGGAGAACCATATAAACAGAAAAAGAACTAGATAAGTACAAGGAGAATCATATAGTCACAAAGAACACCTATGGTCATGAGGTGGGTAATGGCCGAAAGAATGAGATTGCAAATACAGGCGGCTGAAATGAGGTTTCTTCGCAGGGTGTCTGGGCTCTCCCTTAGGGATAGGGTGAGAAGTTCGGATATCCGGGAGGGTCTCAGAGTAGAACCGCTGCTTCTCCACGTCGAAAGGAGCCAGTTGAGGTGGTTTGGACATCTGGTACGGATGCCTCCTGGGCGGCTATCCGAAGAGGTTTTCCTTGCATGTCCTACAGGAAGGAGGCCCCGGGGCAGACCCAGGACGCGCTGGAGGGATTATATCTCTCAGCTGGCCTGGGAATGCCTCGGTGTCCTCCCCAAGGAACTGGTAGAGGTAGCTGGGGAGAGGGAGGTCTGGGTATCTCTCCTGAAGCTGCTACCCCCGCGACCCGAACCCCGGACAAGCGGAAGTTAATGGATGGATGGATGGATGGATAGAACAATTTAAGCACAAAGGGAACCATATAAGCACAAAGAGAATCACATAAACAGAAGGAAGAACCATATAAGCATGAAAGAGACACAGCAGCCTGAAGAGCAAAGCATGGCTGATCATGCACTCAAGTGCACATGTCTGAACATCCTTCCTGCAAAGTCATCATTTTTCACTGGATCTATGTGAGTGAACCAATTTTAAATTAAAATTAGCTATTGTAACACTACAAGTATGTGGGTAATGATGAGGCATAAAGGTGAGAATATAACATTTTTCTGAGAAAAAATTACAATTAGGGACAGACCGATTGCATTTTCCTTGGCTGATCTCGATTGCCAGACTATTTTATGCCTGGCCTGTTTAACTGATCCTGGCTGATTCCGATTTTCTTGGAATAATAACAACTAACTAAACATTTTTAGAACAACTTTAGTGAACTTAGCTTACTGCAAGCAAAATAAATAAATAAATAACCTTTTCAGAAAATGGCTTCTCAAGGGTTTAATTAAATTGAATAAAATTTTGAGTGCAGTTCCTCTACAGAAAACTTTTTGTTCACATCTTACACAATGCAAATGTAACGTTTTCATCCCACACTGTAAGGAAGCTCCAAGCAAAAGGTATTCTTATGATACTTCTGAAACGTGTACTATGGACACAGTTGTAACCAGGTACGTTAAAATACTATCATATCGCCTACCACTTAGTTTGTAAAGTACTTGACTGGCTCATAAAATCGGCCATATTTAGATTGGCCAAGTGCCAGTCAGAGCCGATCAGGACAAAAATGGACTATATCTCGATGCACTGACAGATTGGAACTAGAAAGGAATTGCTTTGAGGAAATGAAAACCATGCAGATGTAAGTGGATCACGGGGTCCTCTGACCTGCGCAGGTGTTGTGCTCTGTCTTCTGGAAGCCTGGTTTGCAGGAGCAGAAGGTGTCCGTCCCGTTTTTGACGCAGTGTGCCTCATCCCCATCTCCGCACCGGGTGGTACCTCTGAGGCAGCCGTTCAGTGTGCTGTCTGTTGGACAGCAGCATAGTATGAAGCAGCAGGTGGAGATCAAGAGGGTCTGTGTCAGCTGTAGGTTTAGTCCAGTTAATAGCTTCATAGATAAGTGATGTTTTTACAGAAGTTTGTTTATAAAAAACAAAGATCCCACAACCTGTCAACACTGTCATTACATGTGATATTACATCATATTATCCGATCAGAGCAGTATTGTTACTTCTTTTGGACTGCCTTGTACTGTAAACAGTATTCTTGCCAAACCAATTTCAATAAATGATTTTTCAGTCACAATGGCAGGATCATGTACACCTGGGTGAGAAAGACTGGCGTGACTAGCAGTGAGCCGTGGAGGCACCAACGTATGGCATTTGCCCGCACCTTTCTTGCAGCCAATCTCATCTGAGCCGTAGTCTTCACAGTCATTGAAGTAGTTGCAGTGCAGGCTGGCACTTATGCATTTGCCGTTGCTGCACAGGAATTTGTCCTTCTCACAGGATGGTGGTGTTGGGGGGGCATCTGTGAAAACACATAGATACCGAAAATCCAAATAAATTCTCCTCTCTTACATACCTCCCGGTGCTGCGTTGGTTCTTTGCTGACCTCTCAAAGAGACAAACGTTTCAGATGCAAGAGAAATACTCACGGCAGTTCAGCTCATCTGTGTTGTCCCCACAGTTGTTGATGCCATCACATCGCTTGCCATTCCACAGGCACACGCGGCCATTGTGGCAGCGGAAGCTTCTGGTAGGTGGGCACTGGAATTTCCCTGATTAGCAGATGGAGATGATGTGAATGCTTCAGTTACCTTGGAGATGGTCTATTGTTAATATGGAGGCCTGACTCACTGCACTCCTCGGGGTCCTCATCAGAATTGTCCCCACAGTCGTCTTCCCCATCGCACCTCCATGCTAAAGGCTTGCACAGAGTGTTGTTGCACTGGAACTCATCTAGAGGACAGTGTCTCACCACTGAGCATAACGAAAAGGCCAAGTATAAGAGAGCAAAGCAGCCAGTCAGAGATCAGGGCTAGTGATAAGGTCATTCTGCCACCATAGGTACAATGTCCTGCTCACAGATATAAAGCCCAGACCCAATAGGTTATTAGTAAATGTGGCCATGCACTCACCCACTCCTCCTTACCTTGGCTGTCACAGTTTCCTTCATCACTTCCATCAATACAGTCAGGATCACCATCGCAGTGCCAGTGGTTGGGAATACAGTGGCCATTGTTGCATTGGAATTGGCTGATGTCACACTTAAGATCACAGCCAGTCTGTGGAACATAAACAAATGGCAAGGTCATAGCCTGGAGCTCTCGCTGGCTGTCACCACGTGAATATTGTCCTATGCAGTCTATGTGTGCTATACAGTCTATGAGTCCTATATAGTCTATGAGTCCTTTGCAGACAGGAAAGGAAATGTGGGTTTCAGGTGAGATAAAAGCTCTGGCTATTCAACCTGATCAAATGTACTTGGGGTTACCAGCTGAGATCATCAGAGGACTGAATATTACCTCATCTGATCCATCAACACAGTCGTGGTCGCCGTCACACCTCCACCGTGCTGCAATGCAGCGTCTATCAGTGCAGGCAAACTCACTGTGCGAGCACTGGTGGGGAGCTGGTGAGGAGTGGGAGGGAGGGTTATGGTTAGGGTTAGGGTTATGGTTAGGGTTAGGCAGGGGGCCTCTCTTTATAGTCAGGGGTGAGTTTTTGTTTCTGGGTTCCCACTCAAAAAGCCACTCCACCCCAACCCTAACCTGAACCCTGTCCTTCTGGGTAGATATTCTAGCTCAACTTTTCATTTGGTGGTATTACATTGGGGTGAGAAGCCTAACCCCAATCCCCCCAAAATTTTAGGATTAGAAATGTGGAAAAAGGTCTCTTACGGCACTCATCTTCATCTGAGTTGTCCCCACAGTCATTGTCATAGTCACACTGCCAGTGACCTGGGATACAATGGTTGTTCTTACAGTGGAACTCATTGGGTGCACAGGTTCTCTCTGAAAGATGGGAACAGAAAAAGGGTACAAAAGTCAAGAGATTGGTGAGAGTTCCCAAAAGCTATAGATCAATCAATGAATGTCACACTGCAACGACATTTTCAGGATAAATATTAAGCAGAATTGAATTATATGAGAGCAAGTGAAGAAAACCTAGAACAGGTTCATCTACTCATGAAGGGTGAGTAGAAAAAAACTCATGATGTCCACATGATGTCCTCACCACATTCCTCCTGGAGTTCATCAGATGAGTCCCGACAATCATTATCGCCATCACACTTCCAGTGTGCTGGGATGCAGCGGCCAAAATCTTTGCAGAGGAACTCATCAACTGCACAGACTGTCTCAGCTGTGAGCAGATCAGAGGTGAGGGTCAAATAGAAAAAAGGGGTAGAGCTACAGAGGGGTGGAGTAAGATATGGGCCCTTACTGCAGTTGAAGCGTTCGTCTGAGCCATCTGCGCAGTCCATGTCATGGTCACAGACCCACGTGCGTGGGATACAGACCTTGGAATTGGCACACTGGAACTGGTTAGAAGTGCAATTGCGTTCAGCTGTAGGGTCAGGAGGAGAAAGTGGTGAGAGTCTCCAGAGAACAGTACCCCAGAGTAGCAGCACTGATGAACTGAAACAGGCTTGACTCACGACAGCCCTCCTCATCCTCGCCTTGCTTGCAGTTGTCTTGACCATCGCAGAGAAGGGCTAATGGGATGCAGCGGTTAGTTTGTCTGCACTTGAACTGGCCTGGCAGGCAGACATGGGTGTCTGAAACAGACAGATGTATCATTTAACATGAAATCAGGGAACTGCAGGGAAATTAAACGTGTTCTTGAAGAAATAATGTACCACAGTAGGCCTCATCCGAGTTGTCCAGGCAGTCATTGTCTCCATCACAGAGGTAGGCTCCATTGATGCAGATTCCAGTGCCACATTGGAACTGACCTGGTGTACACTTAAAATGACCTGAAAGGGGATGGACACACATCTAAGTTTTGTCTGTAATACAGGTCGTCTACCTTATACTATGCATTTATGTACCTGTTCATCCTTAACCTAACCCTCCAGAGACACACAGTCCCTCAGTATTTACTCCCTACATGGGATGCTCTCATTCCTTTCTGGCTTTTCATTTACAAGGATCCCTTACTCACGGCAGTCAGCGGGCTCATCTGATCTGTCTCCGCAATCGTCTTCTGTGTCACACTTCCACCAGAAGGGGATGCACTTGCCATTCTTGCAGACAAACTGACAAAATAGTACAGGAGAAAGGAAGAGAGTAAATCAGAGAAGCTCGGAGTCCATGTCTTTTGGAATGTCTTACGAACCCACAGCTGTTCATGAGGCTCCAAGGCTTATACCACAGTTAACAGTAAGCAAATATGAGGGTGACCCAGATAATGTCCTATCCTCCATGCTTTTTGACCTCTATATTTTCTAAATCCAGTGACAGTTTGTCTCTGAAATCTCTGAAATGGAGATGAAGCAGACCAGACTAGCAAAACAACAAAATTGCTATAACAGAAAGACCAGAGCAAACTATTGTATGAGGAAGCTCAGGTCTTTCCTGGTTCTACCAGTATACTGTGGCCAGCATGTTCTTCTACACTGTGGGCTACTGGCGGAGCAATGCCAACTCCAATGATCCCAAATACCTGAATGAACTAATCAAGAAGGCCAGTTCTATGAGCAGATTCAAACTGGACTCATGGCAGACAAAGACAGAGAAAAGATCACTTGCAAAAAATGTTTATAATACTTTATGAATGCTCTTTGAAGGCCTCATCTATAATGCACTATAAATACCTTCATAATGCATTATA
>JAODLC010000042.1:1241103-1255044 GCA_026781145.1 Hippopotamyrus pictus | reverse complement strand
TCCTGCATACAGGAGGAACTGGCGAGATTCTGTGAAAGAAAATGACCACCAATTATCCAATAATCCAATAAAACAACTATGTCAGCAGCTGTCGTGTGCTATCACACTAAAAGAGTCTTTTATGAAAACCCACAATCAAGCTTAAACCACAATACAAATAATTCTTACACATGGAGTGCTTGATTAAGAAATGATATTATACTATGCAATGAAGAAAATGTCTGGCATTAGAAAAAAATCTAAAGATAAAGCACACACTCTACGACCCACTGAAAATGGTCCTGTGACCCATTTTTTTGGGTCACAACCCACCAATTGAGAAATACTGTTTAAAGTGTAGCACCTCCTAACTTACCATAGCATGTGCGCTTATCGGAGTGGAGCTTCATGAGGTGGGGGCAAGCACAGGAGAAGCTCTGGTTGTAGTTGATGAGGCAGAGGTGAGAACAGGAGCCCCGACCACCATGAGCGGCACAAGGGTTTGGTGCTGAGGGGGGAGCCAGACAATATGGAAATCAGAGAAGAGAGAGCGAGAGGGAGAGAGAGTGAGAGAGAGAAAGAAAGGAAGATAGTTGAAAACTGCTGTTTATCCACAAGGCCAGATGACAATGTTTTTTACTGACAAGGGCGGAAATGTCAGTGAAATTAAGGAACAAATCAATGGAAATATATCTTTCTTTAGAAATCTAAATTGACAAGGATATGCTACTGTAGTACACAATATAACACTACATGAGGATGTTTATGATGATATAAAGAATCAGATATCAGAATCTATAAAGTATCTCTTCTGTGACCAATGACCACTTTGGGTGTGAGTTTATGTGTGCTATACCCCAAGGCTGCCAGGAGGGGGACGTACACCTGCGGGCTGTGTGTTTATGTGTGCTATACCCCAAGGCTGCCAGGAGGGGAACGTACACCTGCGGGCTGTGTGTTTATGTGTCCCATACCCAGGGGCTGTCTGGAGGGGGACGTACACCTGCGGGCTGTGTGTTTATGTGTGCTATACCCCAAGGCTGCCAGGAGGGGGACGTCCATCTGCGGGCTGTGTGTTTATGTGTACTATACCCCAAGGCTGCCAGGAGGGGGACGTACATCTGCGGGCTGTGTGTTTATGTGTCCCATACCCAGGGGCTGTCTGCAGGGGGACGTACACCTGCGGGCTGTGTGTTTATGTGTGCTATACCCCAAGGTTGCCAGGAGGGGGACGTACACCTGCGAGCTGTGTGTTTATGTGTGCCATACCCAGGGGCTGTCTGGAGGGGTGGTACACATGCAGGTCAAAGGACTGTGTGCCGCTTCTCTGTACCACCGTTACGTTGCGCCCTGTCCACTTGTTAGCCTTAGCCAGAGTATTAGTGCGCCAGTCTGTCCAGTAGACGTCGCTGCCGTACACAGAGACAGCAAAAGGATGGGAAATGTACTCATGGCCCCGCAGAACCTCGATGAGCCCAGAGCCGTCATACATCGCAGAATAAATGGCGTCTGACCTGCAGCGAGGGCAGGCAAGGGAGTAAGGCTCAGTACATTCCTGTGTGCAGTGAGGGGTAGATTATGAAACTGCAACGGGGGCAAGGGTTACAGAGCAGGCCACAGAGCTCACATGATGTCACCTACCGAGCATCAATCCACAGGACACGGAGCTCCTCATAGTCTACAGTGAGTCCATTGGGCCAGCCTCCCCTGCCTGTCTCCCTGTGGATAGTGTGCCGACCCTCCCCGCTCATTGAGGCTGCTTCGATTCTGGGCATCGCGGCATCCCAGTCAGTCCAGAAGAGGATACTGAGATGAGGAAAAGTGAAGAGAGGTGTACAGAGTAGAAGGCTGCATGTGCTTGGGGAAAAAAAAATAAAAAATTCCTGCAGTATCTTTGTGGTATTCCTGCAGGAATGGTAACAAAATGCATGGTACCACCGTGGTACTGGAAATGAAATTGTTCGTATATGTGTATCCTTATGTCTGTTGTATTAATTATAAGTAATTAAGTTACTACTGAAGTACAAACCATAAACAAGTATAGTATCTACTTGAGACAAAATATGCGTCATGATTCATTAACGATAAGCAAACATGAGATGGGTATTTCCCTTGTGTAATCCATCAGCAGGTTCACAGTAGCTCCTTCAGTAGTTCACAAAGGTTTACAGAATTAACAGATACAGTAACAAATGTAGTAACTGCTTGGGATAAAACATGTGGGGCCGCCTTGTGGGGACATTCATTAATGATGAATTAACATGAGATCAGTACGTAACTAACTGTTACATAAGTAAAGCACAATACTACTATTATTTGTGCCCCCCCCCAAGTAAAGTGTTACTGAAATATTCAAAGGCAAATATAGACACCGTACTGTTGGTGTGTTGATAAACATGGGGACGGGGGGGCAGTTTTCATGCATGCGGTGATGGGGTAGGGATGCTGGAATAATATAATACCACTGCACTCCATGAACTAATGCAAGGACTACGTTGTTTCTTGTTTTTCAAATAGCAACCACAAACAACACCACCAATGCTCCAGTCCAAACTCCCATACATCCATGTCTTCTGGGAGGGGATTCTCCTGGCTCATTTTACCCAAATCTGGGATCCAGGGCAATAGCACGAGGGTGATCCACTCCTCCAGCCATCAGTGTGGTCCTCATGGAGCCATCCAGCTTAGCCACCTCGATCTGATTCAGGTTGCTTTCCACCCAGTAGATGTTGTCGGCGATCCAGTCGATCGCCAGGCCCTCTGGAGTAGCCAAGCCATACTGGATCACAACCTCGATGCCAGTGATGCCTGACAAGCACAGGGACAAGAACTTGACAGGTGAGGTTGAAGGATATGGAGTCCCAAGGAGGTGACAATCTAAGTGTAATGTTTTATACACTGACGGTACCCACTTACACATGCCAGCAATGGTTTTCCAGAAACCCTTAATTACTGATCACATTTAAATATCATAATTTATCTTTGGCTTCTAAGTAACAGAAGAGTAAATTTTAAAGAAGATTTGGTTGTCACACTGTTGTGTAAAAAATTGCAATGTGTTCAGTGTCCGTTAACTAAATGTGTCAAGGTGAATTGTCAAGGAATGAATACAGGATGTCAGCATCTACCCAGAGAAACTCCCATTTACTCCTGCTGTAATAAAGTACTTATCAATAAATTGCTTATACAATTACTTTTTTGCCAATACCATCTCTGTGTTGTAGCACCTCTCTCCCTGTTCAGCAAAATGCATTTTCTGCATTTTCTCTGTACATTTCACCTCTAACATTTCTGAGGGTGAACATTTTCTTCACCCACAGAAATGACAGGACATCAGGAAGAACTCACCGCCATTCTCAGACAACTTGCTACGATAGATCTTGTCTTCCAACACATCTGTCCAGTAGAGGGTGCTGTGGCTGAAATGGAAATCCAGAGCGATGGTGTTGCTGAGTTTGGGGACTAGCAGGTTGTACTTGCCCCCATAGAGGTCAATGCGTCGGATTTCATGCCGGTTGGAGAATATGATAAAGGGCTGAAAAGGATCTGGGGAGAGAGAAGGTAAAATAAGAGCAGAATGTCCCTACAAAGTAATAAAAACCTGTTATATTTTGGACATGTTTCCAATCCCCACAAAGGGATCGAAAAAAAAAAATCTTGAATGCAATTTTGCACATGCTGAGAAGGATGACTTTTATACAGGGATGGGGGGCAGATTATTATTATGTCTGTATTATAATAATATTATTATTATGTCTGTACCTCTCATGAGAGTCTTTGTGAGATCAGTCTGCTGAGCATCCCTTCATAGACCAAATAATAACAGAAGCACACAAACCCCTTCATTTGGCTACAGTCACAATCCCTCGCTACCTCACCCTGTCGCCCGATTCACACTTCCTTCTCAGTGCTGCCCTCCAGTGCTCACCGGTGCTCCTGCAGGTGTCCATGTCAGCCTCCAGGGCCCAACCCTGGTAGCAGGAGCACTTCACGCTGAACTTGTGCTGCTCACAGCGCTGGCTACACCTCAAGTGCTTGGCGCAGAGGCTCTGAATTTGGCAGGTCTTGTTATCCGAGCCGAGCTCCATGCCCAGAGGGCAGGTGCAGATGATGCCCTCATCAGCAGCCGCAGTGCAGTTATGGCTGCATCCACCATTGGCCACAGAGCACAAGTCTGCAGGAAGATGGCGTCAGGAAGATGGCGTCAGGAAGATGGATGCAGTGGTCACATATCAATTGCAGTCAGGTGTCTAAACCTAACTCTAACCCTAATCTTAACCCAGCTGGTCTGGGGGACTGTGGTGTGCAGAATCTCACCACAGAGCACCTCGTCAGACCCGTCAGGGCAGTCGTCAACGCCGTCGCACAATTTCTCAGCTGGCAGACAAATGGAGCTGTGGTTGGCGCAGGCGTGGTGGTGGTCCTCACAGGCTCCTTTCTGGCAGTCTTCCTCATCAGAGCCATCCTCACAGTCTCTGTCCCCATCGCACACCCAGGCTGCCCGGATGCAGGCCGCTGCAGGAGGGACACGGTGACTATAAGGAAGCATCTTTCACCCACATCACATATAAAATGTGCTTTCCTGTTTGTAAGGCTGCGTCCACACGGCAAACCGCTCGACGCAGGAGAAAAATGCGCTTTCCTGTTTGTAAGGCTGCGTCCACACGGCAAACCGCTCGACGCAGGAGAAAAATGCGCTTTCCTGTTTTTAAGGCTGCGTCCACACGGCAAACCGCTCGACGCAGGAGAAAAATGCGCTTTCCTGTTCACACGGTCAGTGGTGGAGCACCGGGTGTTCGCAAAAGGCTCTGGATGGGTGAACATTATGTCATGAAAGAGCGCTTGCCATAAAAATAATTGTAAAGTGTTTTTCAGCTTCAAATAAAATGAGTAATATTGATGATTTACACCAAAAAAGGCACTTGCTCCCTTACTGTTGGACTGTTGGACCGAGAAGTGCATTTATAAGTACATGTACTTTAGTTTCATTAGCTAAATATGCCTACTAAAGCCAATCTGGCATCCTCATCTCTGCACTTATACACCTCCGAGCGGAATTTGTCTGAATTAAGTCGCAATATGATTTTACGTAACATTAAATAACTTGGGGTACTGAGACACTGCACTCCTCCACCTGTCACAAACTGAAGATTATATCTGATTGGAAGCGCTTTTTGCGAAAGGTAATTGAAGGCAAAAACGGGGTGGCATTGGCACCCGAGGCGGCCGTGGGCTAATGGAACGTGGCGCTGCTCTCCCCATTGACATGGGGACGCAACCTTACAGATATGCTCTCTGGGTAAAGCAGAGTGGAAAAGAAGGTGAAAAAAAATCACTGGGTAACTGGTGACAACCTTTGCCTTCAGCACTTTAGAGAAAGAGAAGAAGATGAAATTTTCCTGACCAGTGCCCCTGCAGTGGAATTGGTTGGCAGGGTTGCACATGTGCGTGACACCATCGCAGTATTTCTCGTCACTGAGGTCCATGCAGTCCACGTCCCCGTCACAGCGCCACTGAATGGGGATGCACTGGCCGTCAGCTTGGCACTGGAAACTGACCGCGTCACACCAGCTATGGGGGAGAACGGCTGCAGATGGGGGGGGGGGGGTGGTTATTGTGTATCCAAGTAAGGCAACCAGACTCATGCCATTAACCAAGATTTTTTTAGACGTGCTACCAAAATGGCTGTCACCTCAGGGAATGTGAGCAGCTATCTGTCTCACTGTTTACATAACAGTATGTGCATTTCAATGCGAGTATTATGGAGTACTAAAGAGAAATGCTATGCGGATGAAGCAAGTCTGCATAGTACCTTTTGAAGGAAATTTGGATAGGAAGTGTGAAACAAGTTTCCTTTATAACATGGAAAGAGTATGTAACAGTGAATGTCTGATATCATATTAACTGGTTGTGTGGTGAAGTCATAGTCAAATTCTAGGCTGTCCTTTAACTTTAGATGCACTAGTTAACTGTTTTATCCCATGAAACAGAGCAGTATTTAATGTCTCTTGTAGGAAGACGCCTTGAATTTTCTCTGCTGTTATAACTACTAGAAGAGGTTACTTTGACGAATCAAAGATAGAACATTTTCTTGCTAATAAAGGTATTCAAATGGCTAACAAGCTGTGAATTTATTTGTTAGCAAAGAATATTGAGTGTATTTTTAGTAAATGTTAAGTGAGTAACATACAAATATAGAAAATCTTTTGACTTGTAATGTAGTTGTATACTGATGAAACAGGATTCAATTTGTGCAAGAAGACACCCTATGTTATAGTCTATATGACAAGAAAATAAAACGAATAGTCAAACATTCGCATTGAATAGTTGAATCTGATTCAACTAACAAAATTCCGAGTAGAGTACAGCCCTATCAGAGATACTTATCATGGCAAAGCTCTGAATAAAACCGTCTGCATCATACTGTAGATTCAGATACTGTAAGTGAGCATGCCTGTGTTGGAATAGGAGAAACAATCCTCAAGACTGATGAAAATAATCCTCATGTCTTAGTATTTAAAAAATGTTCACGAATCAGTTTAGAAAAACTGTGATGGGAAACATCATACTCAGGGAACCCTAATCCTGCATTAAACGCAATGGCCCAGATGTAATTGTACATATAAATACTGAGTTCATTGTTCCCAGCCATCTACTATCATCTCTGGGACAGAAAGGAGCACATTCAGATAAACGATTGGTCTGTATTACTTAAAGATGCAGATTTGAAAGCAGGACAGGTTCACATCCCAGGATGAACTTAACCCTAACCTAACCCTAACCCAAACCCTGCAGTGAAGCTGCACAGCAAAGTAAATAATCCAAGGTTCTTTATGTCACGGGTTCACCTGCAGACTGACGGCCTACAGGAGGCAGCACTCACACAAACTCTGCGAGGAGCAGTTGGCGTTGTCCTCGTCACTGTAGTCCCCACAGTCATTTTCCCTGTCACAGGTCCAGGACTTCGGGATGCAGCGGCCGGTATCGCACTTGAACTGGGTATTGACGCAGGAGCGGCTGCAGCCGACCTCGTCGCTGTTATCCCCACAGTCATCATCTGCAGCAGCACAGGTGCAGTCAGACTCTCCACTATAGCTCAGACTCTGAACCATCACGGCTGCTGTTCATGGAGGAAGTTTATGCTCCCTCAGCTGCAAAAGCCACAGACGGGCTACGATTCATTTCTGGAATGAAGGCCTCATGAAATGTGACAGCTTTATCGTGAAAACCATATGGTAAAATCATGGGGACTGTAGGGAATGAGGGATCTGTCATGGGAGGCAGAGTCAGGTGACCAAGACTTGATGTGTCCCAGCTGTCTCTCATTTCCAGAAATATGTGCTGGTCTTTTCTCACACCTCATTCATAACCAGCTGGTGCTTCACTGAACAATATCCAGGTCTAGGCTGAGGGGAGAGTGTGCATTGTGGTCTGGATGCTCATGCCTGTGAGGGTAGGATGAATTCAGAGAGGGACATAGAGGAGAGTATACAGTACCACACACTCACCCTGGTCACATTGCCACTGGACATTGATGCAGCGGCCATTGCGGCATGTGAACTCAGTGATGGGGGAACAGGTCGGAAAAACTGGAGAGACACAAGAAGATGCACACAAGAGAGTTTACTCACTACACATATCTGGCAACATGCATCGCATGCAGCTTGTATCATTCATTCATCTGCAAACAACCATGTGGCAATATGATAAATGTGATTACAGAAAAGTATCAAGGAGCTCCTTCATGATAAGAGAGCGATCTTCGTGATAAGAGACTGCTCTTCATGATAAGTGAATGATCTCACTGCCTCATGCGTCATATACTGGACAGGCGGCTGGTAAGTACTGCACTCACCACAGTCATGTTCATCAGAACGGTCCCCACAGTCATCTTCCAGATCACATTTCCAGGAGTTTGGGATGCATTGGCCCGTGGGGCAGGAGAACTGCTTAGGAGGGCATGTCTGTGCTATGGAAGCAAGAGGAGGACTGTCACATGTCACACTGAGACCAATAGCAGAACGTGAAACAGGAACACATGAGCAAGTAGAAACCTCAAACTCTCTCCAATCCCTATCATTAATGACTCATCCACCCCTAAACCTAACCCTAACCCCAACCCTAAACTTAATCCTGAACCGTAATCCTCCGGCGCTAGTTAAAAGATCACATATGGAGGCTGATAAATGTGAATGAAACTCCTCTGTCCCACTGGTATTAGTCAGCATAACTCCTGAGCTCTCGTGATGATACCACAAGCTTCTACTGTCTGACTGAGGATGGTGCCATCTGGAATAATGAAAAAGATAAACCCACGTCTGGCTTAATTAAAAGCTGAGGTTCCAGATCTTTTGATTCTAGAGTGGCACCGTCTTTGTGCTATGTTTCTCTTTCTGAGGGCCCCTGTGTGATAGGGGTGCAGCACAGTGTTTTAGCTCTGCTTTGACTAACCACATTCACTGTGAGAGGTCTCGCCTGGGGGCGTGTGGCATGTCAGTGTTCCTTCTCCACTGCCTGTATCCGCATTCTGAGTTATTAACCGGAAAGGTGCGGTCAGCTGTCAGTGAGGTTGGAATCGTGGATTTTATGCTGAAGGTTTTGCTTGGGGAAAGTTTTTTTTTAGTACCTAGCAATTAAGCAACATACTGAATGTGGCATCTGTTTGAGCCAGACTGTAAGATGGGGCAGAGGTGCGGAATGTGCAGAGGGTCAGAGGCTGCGGCCTGGACTTCCATGGCTAGAAGACACTCACTGCAGCTGTGCCATAGTATCCCCAAACTCCAGTCCTTTACAAGACCACCAGACCTGTGTGTCTTTTCCCCACTTTTTCCTGATATACATTATCTCTTCCTTTCATTGGCTGTCTCTTCCTTTCATTGCTCCCCCCATTTTTTTTTATTAAACCTACCTACACTCCTGTGCCCCAGTAAATCCCAGTGTGTGTCTATTCCCCGCCCTGCCTGGTGGAGGCGCTACAGCACCTCACTACCATCGAAATGAAATCCAGTGGCAGCAAAAATCTAACAAAACAAGTAGCGTTAGAGTCACTCTAAGGCACAATGTGTAATATTTACAAAGAATTTGTACCAGAGCAGGTGATGTTGGACTCATCATCGTGGTCGGCGCAGTCGCTGTGCCCGTCACACACCCAGTGCACTGGGATGCAGTGATTATCCTGACACCTGAAACCGTCCTCGGGGCAGGCCTGTTTGGCTGGGGTGGGATGGAGAGAAGAAGTAAGATTTCAGAGGAGGCGTATGAAAACAAACACGTACATACACACACAGGGATTTGGGGGAACCCTAACTGTAACCTTATCCCTAATCCTAACACTAACCCTAACCCTAACCCTAATCCTAACACTAACCCTAACCCTAACCCTAATCCCTAACCTATAGTCCCATGCCAACTCCATCTCCTGTGTTTGTTAGATATAGCAATGGTCTGGGCCCACTGCACATCATAGACACACAACAACAGACATCCCACCTCTCTCCTGCTGACTGACAGCTGCTTCTTTACACCTGCGAATGATGCACAATGTCTCGGAAATCTCTCCTTCTGCTATTCGAGTGAAATCGCTGTGGTAAACAACACGTACCATTCAAGTCTAGCCTGCGCCCTCCACATTTGACCCTCGTTCACATCCTGAAATGAATATTCCTAAGAAGGGGTACAGAGCCGTTTGCTGGGAGACTTACGGCCGCTCTATAACAAACACCCCAGAGATGAAACTCCTCAAGCCCAAACAGCAGAGGCTGTTAAAAATCATTTGTAGTGTGTCAATGTCTGGGGGAGGGGGGGGGGACGACTCACAGCAGAGCTCGGGGTCCTCGTCACTGTCGTCCATGCAGTCAGATTCCCCGTCACACTTCCACCTCTCAGGGATGCAATGCTTGTTGCTACACATAAACTGCAAAGGCTGGCATTGCTGATGGTGGCTGCTGAGATGGTTGGCTGGGAGGGAGGGGATGAGATGAATGAGGGGGTTTGCTGGATTTATTTCTGTGTAAATAACAGATGGCTCATAAAGCTGTGCACGCCAACACGTAATTCTGCAGGCACGCTTTAGTACACAGTATGTAGCCAGGTAGGTAAGTCACCACAGGTGGGACATTTGGTTCACATGCAGTAGTCAATATGACAGTATATCACGACATAATTCAAGTCATCATTTCTGCAAGGGTCCATTTTTGCTTAAAATCACCTTAGAATTGCCCCTAAGCAGATTTAGAACATGAAAATGGTGACAAATTGAATAGAGCGCAAACTGAAATCTAATTTTACTGAACAAATTATTCAAATTAAGTTTTTTTGTTTTAGGGCGTAACACTACAAAACGGCAGAAGTGCATTTTGCTGCTGGGTTTCTCTGTCGACCTCGCTATTCACACAGGGGTGGCTTTGACACTGCAGGTGCAGTTGTCACCCATTCTATAATGAAAAATAAAATGCAGTGTCCCATTTTGAACAAATACGGGATGCGATCTGTCCAAATTTTCTTCAGATTGAAAGTGGAAACCCTAATTGCTGCTGTTTGTGGTTGTAAGTTGTGTTCTGTATGTTCTACGGGACTGCAATGTTTCCAGTGATTAAATGATGAATTATAAGCTTATCGCGGGCCAGCACTCTTGAGTCCATGACATTCCTCGTTCCCTGCTGTGGAAAATGACTGACCATCATACCCATACTTTTGCTTCCATGCTCCAGCTCTCTCGAGTATTATTCAGGGCTCTTACTTTTTGTACTTCCCTCGTTAAAGGCTTCCTTCATATTCTCTCACCATTAAGTTAACTGAGGTACCCTGAGCAAGGTACCGCCCCCAAGCACTGCTCCCCGGGCGCTGAATTAGCTGCCCCCCGCTATGTCACGATGTCACATATGGGTGAAATGCAGAGGACACATTTCATTGTTGTGTGCTGCGGTGTGTCAACAATGACAACTAAACACTAAATTCACTAAATTCTAATTCTAAAATTCTAACTGGTTACCTTCTCTGTTTGTCTGTTATTTTCCTACCTCATTGAATGTTTAGTGCTCCTTCCATGATTAACCTCATGTCCTTCACCTGAACAATATCAATAGTTTAGTTCACCACCTGGCTACCTGTTAACTTAATGGTTAGTTTAATCGTACTCACTGCCAACACTGCCAACTGTTTTACTTTTTACCCGCTTTCTGTAGCTCCTGCCTCCTCCCAGTCACTGCCTGCATAACCATTATTTTTAGAGGTCCTGTTGTCCTTCCTTGTATGACCTGCTCCTTGCCTTCTGGTTGCCTGGCGATTGGAGGGAGCGTCGGCCCCCGGCTTGTCATCTGCCCCCTGCTCCCCGTTTGTTTGACTTTCCCTGCCGGCCCCTGGAGGATGGGCTCCCCCTTTGTGTCTGGTCCCTCCCAAGGTTTCTTCCTTCTAGGGAGTTTTTCCTTGCCACTGTCGCCTATGGCTTACTCACTGGGGGCTTTGGGTGCGGATGCTGTAAAGCGCTTTGCGATGATGTATTGTTGTGATAATGCGCTATACAAAAATAGATTTGTCGTTGTTGTTGTTGTCCGTGGTGGCTCCAGTCCATCTAAGCCCAGTCCCCGCTCCTTGGCTTCTCCTCTACCCTGGAATCACCTGTGCAGCTCACGTTGTCCTTATTGAGTAGCTGGTCATCTGCACAGGCACAGCGACGGCCGCCTGGGACAGCCAGGCACAGGACACTGCAGCCACCGTTGCTGGTATGGCAAGCATTGGAGCCTGGGAGAGAGGAACAATCAGAGGAGTGATTAAAGATTAGGATCAGTAACCGAATGGGGGTTTCTACTTCCTAACTGATCATGCAGAAGGACCCCAGAGCCAGGAGCTAGACCCACTACATTAGCCATTAAAATGGACGTTTGGCTGGTGCAGAGCAAATGGGGTTAGCTTAGCTACATTCATACCTTGCTGCAGCTGTGCGTCGTACATGTGGATCTGAAAAATGGGTCGTCGCTCATTATGCAGCAAAGTCACCTCCTTGCTCTTCTGGTCCAGCCTGTAGATGTTGCCGCTTTGGTACTCATTCCAGAACAGGAAGTCTCCGTGGTGACACAGGCCGATGGCACGGTTGAGGTTTTCTCCCTCATACACCGTCTGGTCAAATGGGGGAAACCGTGGCGGTGAGGATTTCTTAGCACTAAGTAAAAGCCACATATTGGGTGGGACATTGTCATCTTCCATAATAATTAATGGCCTGAGCACTGCATACCTTGTGTGTTGTACTATTGAGGTAGACCATCTCAATCCGGTCATGGTTGGGATCCACCCAGTAAAGGAGGCCCTGTGTTATGTCCAGACTCAAGCCATTTAGCCGTGCATCCTTTTTGTTAGTGAAAAGGATGTTCCGGTTGGTTCCGTCCATCCAGGCCCGCTCAATCTTTCCCACATTGCTTGCTTCTGGGCCTTCTTCCCAAGCTGTCCAGTACATCCACCTGTAAGGAGTAGCCAGTGTCTGTGAGTTCTGGAAGCTTCACACTTGATGATCTATGCATAGACAATAGCCAGGAGTAAAGTTCTAACATTGTCATAAGAAACAGAATGTGTTTGTTTCTGGGATGAAAACAGGCTGGCTGAACTGAAGCACACCCTGAAATAAGAGTCTGCATGAACAGAGGATAATCCATCCCCAACAGTTTGTTTCTGGGTCTTCCGGATCGGGCAGTCTTATCAATGGGCCAGCTTTAACCTAATGAAACAATCAGCGCAATAGAAGGCAGACAGTGCAACGATGTCATTCCATGCTAACATTAACTTCTTCAATTTGGCCAATCCGCCAGTGTAATACTCCCCCCTATGGAAACGGACTCAGAGACAGACTCAGGGGTACAAACAGACCAGAGACACAAACTGTAATGGTGGGGCGTGACAAAGGAGTGACAATCCAACAAACCAGGATTTATTGATAAAACAGGATACAAAGGCAGAATCAGAAAACAAAGGGACTGTCAGAGGTCAAAACAAAACTAGTAAAAACAGATACTAAGGCAGGGAGCGACACCAGGAAAAACAATACTAATGACAGGGAGGAACACAGGAAAACTACAATAACTACTGTATCATGACTACAACTAACAATCACAAAGCTTCTTAGGGCAACAGCCACAATGAACGACAGAAACAAAACAAAAGCAGGCACATAAATACACTAGTAACAATACTGTAGAGTAAGGCCAGGTGAGAACCATAACCAGGTAAACAATCACAAAGCACTCGGGCCAAACTGAACAGGTGGGGGCAATTGGACACAGAAAAGGGCCAAACACCAAGGGAAACTAAAAAAAGGAAAACAGAACATAAAATAGAACAGGGAGCAAAAAATAAGGGACTGTAAGTGAAATACACAAATGCATGAACCAAGAAACCCTAAATATTGAAATAACGATCCTGACACAAACAGACCCAGGGACACAGACCCAGAGACACAGACAAACTCGGGACACAAAAAGACCAGGCACACAGACCCAGAGACACAGACAGACCAGGCACACAGACCCAGAGATACAGACAGATCCACAGACACATTCAAACCCAGAGTCACAGACAGACCAGGCACACAGACCCAGAGACAAAGACAGATCCACAGACACAGACAAACCTAGAGACACAGACAGACAAGGGCCACGGACCGAGGGACACAAACAAACCCAGGGACACAAAAAATCCAAGGACACAGACTAGGGAAAAGGCTGAAACGCTTTGGGGAAATGACAGAATGGACAAAATGACAGAATATCAGAACGGACAAAGTAATAGGATGGACAGATTGACAAAATGACAGAATGGATAGAATGAATGATTCACGTTTTTGTTTGATTTCTCTTCATCTGACCAGTGCTTCAAAATTGTGGACAGGGAATCCAACAGAAAAGAACATAAGAACATAAGAACTATACAAACGAGAGGAGGCCATTCGGCCCATCAAGCTCGCTTGGGGAGAACTTA
>JAODLC010000042.1:1220295-1230864 GCA_026781145.1 Hippopotamyrus pictus | reverse complement strand
ACAGTTACTGGTTGAGTTCTTTGATACAGTGATTTGTAAGTCTCTCAATACAGTTACTGGTTGAGTTCTTTGATACAATGATTTGTAAGTCTCTCAATACAGTTACTGGTTGAGTTCTTTGATACAGTGATTTGTAAGTCTCTCGGTACAGTTACTGGTTGAGTTCTTTGATACAGTGATTTGTAAGTCTCTCAATACAGTTACTGGTTGAGTTCTTTGATACAGTGATTTGTAAGTCTCTCAGTACAGTTACTGGTTGCGTCCTTTGACATAGTTGCCGGCCAAGTCCGTTGACACCATGAATGGTTGAGTCCTTGGATGTTTTTCAATACCAAGAAGACTAAGATCGCAGTTGTGGTCTCAGTAAGAGCAGTCTTGTTAACTTGCCTCCTAAGAGTGGCCTTGTTTGGCAAGAATGCATCCGATGAGGGACAAGAACAATATCCAGGGAATTTTACTGTCTTCTCCACTTTTGTTCTTAGTATTGCAACTCTGACCATTTTTTTGGTCTTTTGTTTATGTTCTGCCTGAAAATCTTCATATGAATGTTTGCATGAATGTTTTACAGTAGTATGTTCTTTGTACAAAACCTTTATAGGTGAGGCCCTATGTCCCTGAATTGCAGTAGGAAAGTTCCTTTAAAATAAAACATCACATGGTTATTTTTGTAAATTGTGTATTTCTTACCAAAGCATTTATCAGAAATACAGTTGGAAGACGAAAGAAATATGTATGTGTCACATTGCGTGTTAATTTAAGTGTTGCATCTAAGTTTTGTGCTGGTGCTCCTAAAATTTTCAGTAAGGAGCATCAATGCTACTAGTGGAAAAAGTGAGTCTGGAGTCCAGTGACCTGAAGAAAGGCTTAATTCACTGAAAGCAAGCCTATGCAAGACGCCCTGTGATCTTTTAAAACAAATGTGGGGGAAAAAAATGAATTCTGGAGATCAAAATAACACATAAAATGTATGTACCGACAAAAGGAGAGAAGAGGATGAGGACTGTCTCTAAGTCCTGTGCCAGATCCTTGAGCACCAGGGAATTCCCTGCTGCAGTTACTAAGATTAAAATGCTAGTTAAGACTAAGTTACCAGTTAAGATTACATGCTATTTAACAGCTTCCTTCCTTCAAGTTAAGCTAAGTTCCTTTTCAGATGAAAAGGAACTTAGCTCACTTTATGGTTTATTCCAATATTTTTAATGTCTGCCAAAATTGAAATGATCATTTGTATATACATTTTTCAAAATATACAAAGATAAATCATAAAATCTAGCTACCATTAATCTGCAAAGGTTTTTTTTATTTTTTAACTACACCATTTTTACTGATGTTAAGCTGACCAGCAAATACAAAGACAACACGATTATAAATAAATTAGTGCTACTTACCATCAATAGCTGTGACAGGAGACATAATCTTCAAAGTCTGTAATGCGTCCATAACAATCACCACCGCTAACACCACTTTTGTGGTGAAAGCAAACATGCTTGATTAAAATGATTACAGTTGAAATGTAAAAATTGCTGGAACCGTTTAAACTTCTAAGTGATGAAGCACTTAGTGGCCTGCTATCCAGAATAAGGTACACAAACAGCATGAGCAGCCTGGCTCCGTTAGGAAGGAGATAGACAGACTCATTCAGCCTGAGGAGGCTACCGCTTGTCTTGGTAAATACACAGGTTACTCACAGACAGCAAAAAATTCAAAATGAAACAACATCTGAGACATTTCAGTACATCTCTTGGATATTTTTGATTCCTTTACTGGAGTTGCAAATGTTTGCAGGGAACAAACATACGACCCCCCGCCAATAATCAGTAATTAGTTACTGATTAGCTGGGGGATGGACCAAAGCTCTGGGCCGAAGCATGACATCACTTAGTTTGCAAACCAGCACTCTGCCACTGCCACCCACCCGCAAAATCAGCTCCAGTGCTTCCAGTCTGTCCTTTCAGGAACTGGCCAGCAGCTCCAGTGCTTCCAGTCTGTCCTGTCAGGAACTGGCCAGCAGCTCCAGTGCTTCCAGTCTGTCCTCACAGGAACTGGCCAGTAGGTCCAGTGCTTCCAGTCTGTCCTCTCAGGAACTGGCCAGCAGCTCCAGTGCTTCCAGTCTGTCCTCACAGGAACTGGCCAGCAGCTCCAGTGCTTCCAGTCTGTCCTCACAGGACCTGGCTAGCAGCTACCTTTACTGTGTTGGAGAGCTTTAATATTTTATCACATAATCATCAGCAGCCGAGTCACACATAGTAAGTTTTCGGTTTGTCTCACAGAAAGTTAAAGTATTTGGAACAATAAAGTATTTGGAACAATAGAATCATGTGTTTATTACAGCATTGTGGGGAATGTGCAACTGAATACAAGCCTCTTTCAGGTAGTTTAAAGCCAACAGGTCAGCCCATCTTGGCCTCTTAATCATCCCCTATATCTAACTGGTGAATTCTCTTCTGCCCCTTCACCACGATAGCTACTGTGTGGTGAGTGTACTGGTGCAGAATGGCTGCATCATTCAGGTGGGGGCCACACAGTGGGGGTGGTTGAAGTGGCTCCCCATCGCTCCTGTAAAGCGTTTTGGGTGTTTGAAAAAGTGCTGTACAAGTAACTTACAGTCATTCATTCAGGAACAAAAGTTTCACTTACAGATTCATCGTTAATGAAATCGACCCAATGTGGTCCGTACGAAGAATCGGGGTGGTAAACATGCAACTGAGAATCACTTATAAATAATAAACAAGCTGAAATTCAAAGGTTATTCAAACAAAATAATTTAGCACGTGCTAAATACACTGAAGTAAAGGATATTCAAACCAAGCCTTAGTAGCATGTGCTAAATACACTGCAGTAAAGGATATTCAAACAAAGCCTTAGTAGCAAGTGCTAAATACACTGCGTTTGCATGAGTTTTGCCATGCTTACAGTAGTCTATTATTGGCCGACGAGGCTGTGATTGGAATACGGGACTGCCCCTGAAGGGACAAATCAAAATCACCCATATTTCGGGATGTCCCAGACAATTCGGGACGGTTGGCAACCCTAGATGTGGGATGTCTTCAGCTGTTAGCATCTCATGTGGACAGCTGTGAAATAAGTAACCTAGTCTGTAAATTGCAATAAATAAAGTTTTGTGGTGTTTTGTTATATATGGCCCATGTATGAATCAATAAAACATACTAAGAATCAGCATTATTTAATGTGTGTCCAGGGTAACAGCCTTGAACATGACGTTTCCTGTGAGACTCCAGTTGCATTAGAAAGCACTGAGGTAAAAGCCTCATTACTATTATTTTATATAGAGTTTATATTTTTCATGTAGTTAACATAAAATATATTGACTTGCAAACACTTCTTTTTTTCTGACTGGGTTAAACTTTTCACACACAACAAATAATTCCATATTGTCTCATTAAGAACAAGTCCTGTACAGTGCCCAATTTGCTTAAAGGACTTAGCCACTGATAAAACAGAGATACATTAAAGTTATTTTGGGGCAGGATGAGTTGTATGTAATATACATAATGCTGGAAGCCTTTTAAGTAACAGTAGGCTACAGCATCACCTTCTATGTATTCAGTAGATTTGATTTCAACAGATTAAACCAGCCTTCTACAAGTGGAAATGTTGTCAGGCATCCGTCACCTTTACACAGCGTTTCAGACATGAAAGGTGTGTTTCCTTAAATAATTCCCCTCCTCCCCTTCCTACAGATTTCCAATTGCCAGTTAAGGTTCATCTTAGAATATTTACTGTGCCACAAATTATTGGCATTTAAAAGGTATTTATGATGGCAACATTTATCATAGTTCTACTTATACAACAACATTGTTTATTCATATTTTTGAATTTTTTAGAATGGATGACCACAGAGCTGCATAGCTTTTTACTCGAGGATTACCGTGCCATACAGAGAGACATGCTGAACCCCTGTGTTTGACTTTGGACATTCACAAGAGTGTTGAGGAACAAGACCATGCTATTCTGTTCTTCTACAAAAAAGGCAACGTCATCTGGGCATCTCCTCTTCAGTGCAAACTAAAGAGCATTGTTTAAAAAACATTTACCACTTTTATGCTAATTCAAATAATATTTTGGGACATCATAGTCGACCTAATTTATCTGATCTAACAGGTGATTCTGCTGTTGGTGAAGGTGTGAACCGTTATGTCCTCTCTACCATCTGTCATAAACTTTGAAATGGATTCCACGGTAACTTAGGAAGTTGTAGGCATTTTTAAATGTGTATATGTGTATATGTGTGTGTTTACATGTTGAAGTGTTTACAAAACTAACAGATTCTCTTACAGGTAACATGGATGTTACTAGGCTGTTTGAGGGAGAGCAGGGTCACCTTGTTGCAAGAACATCCTCTTTTCTCATTGAAAGTGAAAGGGAACTTCTGTTGTCAGTCTGGTGCTTTCTATTAAGGGTTGAGACATATAAACTTCGTATTTATACTGATTGTTTTATTTACCTATCAGCTGAAATTAAAATAAGCCCAGTCTGAATTCACCGATGTATAATTCAGAGTGTTTGACAGGCAAACCTTCACCTTCATCACATTTTTTTTTCTCAATCATGAGGCGTTGTCAAGTCCTCCCGCTGCTTTATTATAAGTTTCCCATGACTGCCATGAGTGTTTATACTGTTTTCTGTTTGCTATAATCCAATTAAAGCTCTTAAACTCAGTAACATGCTGTTTGTATTCTTTGGTAAAACAGGGTATTGCCCACACTACAGTACAGTTAAACAGGAAATTCTTACATTGCATACACCAATATTATGTTTAATTCTTACAACCGGGAGGCCACAGCTAGGGAAAAAAACATCCTTGTTTAATCTCATAGTATACTCTCTTCTAAAAGAGACTGGACAAAGTTCAGTGTCGCCTGATAAATATCTACACCATAACAGTCTGAAGGACCTAGTGGGTCAATGTACGCTCTCGGTCGATTCAGCTGATCTTAGTAAGTGGACACCTTAGTTCTGACAATAGTTAGCATGCAGATCAATTTACAGTCTTCCCAGTCAATGTGGGGAATGTGCAACTCCTGATATGACATGAACAATTATCCTTTTTTAATGACATGAATACATGCAGTACACTATCAACTATTCTGAGCTTATCTGTGAGTATATCTGGCGCCTGCTGACCTCCAAAGCGACTGGATCTGGGATGGGATTCTGCATTTGGCCAACTACCCACAGTTGGTTAGCAGTCATGTTTCCCTCTGATCGTAAGGGATGGTCATCCCAACCACCTCAGAAGGCATCAAGGCTTGTCTGAAGCCGAGGGATGAAGACGTAATGGCAGCAGAACAGGAGCACGATGTCAGAGATTTCCCTCCAAATCGTGAAGGAGATTATAAAAGGTCCAGGTGACGCCCATCCATACATCTCGCCACAGCCTTTCAATTCTAGCATGAACACTGAAAGAAGATTTTCCTGCTACTTTGTTTCTTTCCATGGTTTATACATTCATTCACAGAATAATAGTACACTTTAGTTAAACTGAAGTGTCTGAAAATCACATTCTTAAACAAATTCTACTTTGCGATAAAGTACATAAGTATTTCCATATTCACTGCACTCGTAGACTTATAACAATTCTTGGATACCAAAAACTGAAGTTTGCCGATCAGAAACAGAAACACAAAAACAGAGAACACTCCCCAAAGCAAACTGGTGAGCCTATACAGAGGATGACAGCAGTACCAGTGTGGAGACTTTGTTAATATAGTGTTTTGTTTATTAATTAATAAAGAGAAAGAGATGAGTGTGAAAGTCTCAGTGTGACTGAAAAAAGTTGCTTGGGGTTGTGTAGCATAGCCCAATAAAGTAGCCGGTATAGCCAGTTTCCAGTGTAATGTATTATCCTCACAGAAAATACACAAAGTCACTGGAAAATCTTTTCAGGCCATAGTGACACAGTGTCCTTTAAAAAAAGAGAACTCTTGTGTCTCAGAGACTTTCTTTACATCAAGTTTTGTTTATATTTGTACTTTTGATTGTGCACACTTTTTCCAGCTATGTAGATGCCCCTTCCTGTTCCTCGTAGTGTGAACATCAGCCTGGCAGCACAGCATTCACATTCTCAGAGCCGTGGTCCCCCCCAAACCCTGGAAATAAATGCAATAAACAGTTGAATATAAAAAGCTATTCTGACCTGTCTGCACTGGTACACAGTAAACTAATGTAACCTCAGTGGAAAGTCATGACTGCTGCATAGCTTAGGTAAAAAATCTCACTGCAGTAGAGGCCAAATTGTTGTTTGCAGTTCCAAGATACATGATCTAAATAACAGAACATGAGAACCTTTAATTAGTAGCAACAAAATTACTTTGTGATAGTTACGACAATTAAGTAAACATTTTAGGATAAGAACAAAACAGATGTTCGTAGAGCCTCTCCAAGATCTGTGTTTGTAGCAATAGCTAAGGTATAAAAGTAAAACATCATGACAATATAATTTAAATAATAAAAAAAAAAAACTTTTAAATTAGTTGTCTCAGCAATTTTGTATTAAACCGGCTACAATGGAATCAAACTAGAGTCAAATGAAAGACATTGTTGTTACCATATCATTGCTGCTAGTGTGGCTAATTTATATACAACATCAGCACAATTTTTATCAAATCGTCACATTTATTCAAAACACAACTCACTGGCCCTTTCTGACTACTGTCAATCTTCCAGTATAAAGTCCTGCTCTAGGTCTTCTTCAGCATTTTTTTACTGGAAGGCCAGGATTGGTTGTTACTTTACCTGCAGCTTTCTGATTGGCTAGAAAATTAATTCCTCTGATTGGTGGCTATGTGAGCAAATATTTCTCTCTTTGTAAAGCACTAGGCAAGTTAGTGTCAAAATTATTTTGTGTGTGCAAGTGTGAATTTGAAGTTCTAGGTTAGCATTTGCAAGAGCGCTTGGATTTCTGTACACAATTTCATGAATAGCAATACAGGTTTTGTACTTGAAAACCATTCTCTTCGTAAAAAAAAATATTTTTATGAAAATGTTTGATTCCGCATTTACAAAAAATATTGATGTGTATTTGCAAAATGTTTTTCCATGTTCATTCAAAAATCTTCATATACAAGTACAGATCACGTGACTTGTACTTCTGTGCAGTATTTTGCAAATGAAATTTGTGTTCGTTCCTGTTTCTTCTTTTTGCAGTTTGAAGCTTGTCATTTTCTCCCTGGTCATAAGATTTTGATCCAGTGACGGCCCGGTTTTAGTTTCCTAGCAGAGGCAGCCAAAATTTGATATAAAATGTCCTGGTGTTTCATGGAGTCCATAATGCCATGTACCCTAACGAGGTTTCCAGGGTCATTGGAGGAAAAACAGTCCCACAACATCACAGAACTCCCACCATATTTTACAGTTGGGAAGAGGTTCTTTTCATTATAGCCATCCTTCTTTTGTCACCAAACCCACCTTTAATGTTTATTGTCAAAAAGCTCAATTTTTGTTTCATCAGACCATAGGACATGCTTCCAGTCAAAGTTGTAGCGTTTGCAAACTCCAGGTGCTTACGATTGTCTTTAACTGACAGAAAAGGCTTTTTGGAATAACTTCCAAATAATCTGTTAGCATGAAGATGTCGTGTGATGGTGGTTTTGGAGACATGGTAACCCCAAGATTTCACTTTGTCTTGTAATTCTCCAACAGTGATCCTTGGGGATTTTTTAACTTCTGTTATGATCCTCCTCATTGTACATGAGGGCAGAATAAACATGGGTCCTCTTCCAGGCAGGTTTGCAGAGTAGCTATTTTAAAAAACCCATTCCCTGACTTATGGAGGTCAACACACTTCTCCCTCATTTGGCTTGTATGTTCTCTTGTCTTTCCCATGTTGATGGATGACTAAGGGAATTTGACCTCTGTATCTCCTCATGTTTGTACCCCAGTTAATCAGGAAGTCATGGATTACGGCCTGAACTTTCCAACACACTCCAATCAACTCAAATATGTACAATTTACATGGGAAACGTGCTTCAGTTACCTTGTGTTCAATATCATTTCCAGGGGTGCCAATAATTGTGGCACGTGTTTTTGATAAAAATACAGTAATTACTTCTTGATGACAATGACACCCATTTCCACAGTGACACCTACTGGCCGCATTTGATATCCTGGTAATGCTGTTCTGTGAAATAAGGATTCAGACAAGCACTGACAAATACACACACACAATATGGAGCTATTGTCTAGCTTTGACTTATTGTGCAATTTTGAGCCTGCACTGGTCATTCCGCGCGGCGGGATGTTTGCATGGCTTTCATCTGCTGTGTCCTTGAGGGCATTGATACAAAAAACTCATCTATCCATAACCGTAAATTACACAGTCACTGGGTTTATGGAGACTCTTAACCACACTGGAGCAGTGAATCAGACAGGGCATGCACACTTTGTGCTTTCTAACGTTTACTTCCTTCTTGTATTGATGGTACTGGTAATATGGTTGGTTCGCTGGTATAAAGTCTGAAGGAGAGAGGATGGTGGGTACTGAGTAGAGCTTACTCAAGGTACCAGATATTTCCAAAATAGTGGCCGGATACAATGCAGACAAGGATTTTTGTTCTAACAGCCTAGCAGTAACTTAAGTTTTGATATCACCAGCATGGTGCCCCACCCTTAAAAAGCAAGTCCAGTGATGGGACACACCAAAATATGTCCACTGGGCTACCAGTAGCAGCACATTGCATGGTAACAAGGATCAACCCAGACACCTGGCCTAATTCACACACCTACCTTCTAAATCCATTTTGTTCCAAAGTCTATGCCAATTTCATACTCTCATGTAGTGTTTTCTATAAGGGAGATGTTGCTGTTTGTCATCAAATTCATTATGGTAAATTATCTCACCTGATGCTCCAAGATGTTCAGCTTAATTATGGAAAACGATCTTTGCATACATGAATTACCAGACTGCACAATGAGTTTATATACTAATTTACTGAAGATGTTGGACTTTAACGTGTGACATACATCAGTACTAGTGCTTCTTGAAGAATTTATTTCTACAAAGAAATCTTTTTTCGGATACAAAACTGATAAAAGGTACAAAACGTAGGTGAAACATACTTGACTTTTACTTTTGTATATACAAAAGTTTGTAAATATCCTGCAAAAACCTCATAAAAGGGCTGTAATAAAATAATCTGTCCACAAAGCGCTTCAGTTTCATCTCCACATTGAGTCAGTTAAAAATACATGAGCTGCCAGACACTGGCTCTGTTAATGAGCTGACCCGTTATAACCTGGTACAATTAACCATCCCCAGCTACCCCAGCCACACCCAGTGACAAACCAGAAATTAATAGCATGACTGTAGCATCAAAAATCCAGGAAGCTCCATAACCAGTGGCGTACACTTCCACGGCTTGCTGGTGACAGGGAACTTGACTGGGAGCTTGGGCCAGCTGCATACCTGACCAGCTGGGGGCGCCGTCACTGCAGCTTACAGCCCACGCCCATTTTCCACATTGTTCCCAACTCTACTGCACACTGCCAGTCTTCAGAAAGGAAAACCGGGTCATGGCTTTGGTGTCAATGACAGAAATGGTTCTGTGTGTGTTTGTGCCGAAAAACACTGAATTTGATGAGACGGATAATGAAGTTGGTGCAGTTATATTAAAAAAAAAACGGACATGTTGAAGATGCTTCAGGGTGCCGGAGAACAAAAAGTAGATGACAAATGAGAAACAATTGAGGTATTTCAGCTAATTATAAACACCTTAAATAAAGCAGTAGAGATGAACTTTTGTGTGTAATGAACTTGTCCAGCAAGGCCAGTGGCCCTATTCCCCTGGGGGTTCCCAAGTGGTCATGAAGTCTAGGTGACACAGATGGTTGCTGTGGAAGTGATGGCAAGTCGTACAGATCCTGCTGGAGACAGTGACCCCACTCAGGAAGCCCTCCCATGTTTCACAGCAGCTTCCTGTTCAGTATCTCCCAAACCATCCGCCTCCGGAAATAGGGCATATGTTTCTGTGAGGGAAAACGAAAGCAGCAGAACAAAGCATTTCTGTAAGCACGAGAAGTACCATTCGTACACCATCCTGGCAACCTCACTGAGCATGCTCACCTGTGTGAACGTGATTGGCCTGTCTTTGGTGATGTACTCGGCATATTTGCATGTAAACATCCCACAGTCGCTGCCGTTCATCTGCTGGGGAATCTCCTACCACAGCATAAAGTCTCGTGTCAGAAGCCATTGGAAAAAACTCCTATTAAAGGCAATTAGGTATCCTTCAACCCCCATGAAGCTGTGCTCACGTTCCCATAAAACACTTACGTTACGCTTCTTGCTCTCTAGGACCCAGGAGGAGGTCCCCAGCTGCTGGCCTTTCTTATCGTGGCTCTCCTGCTCTAGGTACTTCCTGTGAGGGGCAGGAAATGAAGATCAGCTGATAGATCCGCATAGAGCAGTGGTTCCCAAACTTTCTCTGCAGGGCCCCCCTTTTCTAGATAGGAACATTCAAACTACACAGGTTCAGATTCAAACTTTATTTGAAATACAACTCCCTTTTCTAACTGAGCGAAGCAAATGCAATTACAAAATACAAATGGTGC
>JAODLC010000042.1:1176426-1210981 GCA_026781145.1 Hippopotamyrus pictus | reverse complement strand
GGGGGGCGGAGGGGGGCAATTTGGTCGGCTGGCTGCCGTGAGATTTTCAATTTGAGACAAGTCTGCACACGCAACACACACGCATATACATGTATGTAACAGTTTTATTACATTGTAAATAATCTGTAGGTTTTGCAAACTACTCCAACACTTTTGATGTAGCTAAGTTTTGGTTTACAGTGGAGTAATACAGATTTGCCTTAAGATTTCTTGCATGAGCATGAGAGTCTGAAAGCGTGTTACGCCAGATGGGTGACAGTTGGCAACCCTGCAATATGGTTGGTTACAGTTAATATTCCCAATGAAATTTAAAGGTCAGGAAAATTCATGCCTGTACACTGGCAATTTAGCTGCTGTGGTAATAAATGGAACATAATCCAGAATAACCAGAACCAGTTTGGTTTCTGGATAAAAGAGCATGGAAAGGGTTAGCAATCAGCAGAGCTTAAACATGCCGTTACACTTACGATTTCATTCCCCTGCACTGATCAAAATATACATTATTCTGTTGGTTAATTAGAACAAAATATTAAAAGTACCAGTATTTGTTAAATACTTTCAGCTCCAATTTTCTTACGATGATTAAGTAATTATTAAATATCTGAGTCTGAAATTTGTAAACTGAGGACCAAATTTCAAAAACTCACTCAGTCCTCATATAATCCAACAAATAACTTTCGCTAAATTTCCAAAACTTTAAGTTCACTTAACTTAATTACGAACCTATACCCTCCATGTGTCCCATGAACTGGGCGTACTGTATATATATGAATCCAAGAGTTTCACAGGACCAGTAGGGAGCTACTTCAACCACCACTGTGTCACCCCCACCTGAATGATGCTGAACAGCAGCCATTCTGCACCAGTACGCTCACCACACAGTAGCTAAGGTGATAAAGGGGCAGGAGAGAATTCACCAATTAGATATTGGGGGTGATTAGGAGGCCAGATCTGACAGGGCCGCAGTGGGCAATTTTATCCAGGACATTGGGGTGCCACCCCTACTCATTCAGAAGAAGCCCAGAGATCTTTCATGACCTTAGACTTAGAGAGTCAGGACCTCAGTTTTACATCTTATGTAAAGGGCTGCGCCATTTTACAGCACAGTGTCCCCGTCACTGCACTGGGGTATTGAGATCCACACAGACCACAGGATGGGCTAACCTGTTGATCACATCAACACCTCCGTCAGCAGTAACCCAACTTCCCGAGTTGGTCTCCCATCCAAGGATTGGTGAGGCCCAAACCTACTTAGCTTCAGGTTGATAACCTACTCTGACCTACAGGTGGTGATGGTACTAAACTGAGCAGGTATGGTGTGATATGGATTTCTTAGAAAAGTATTCATGGTGCACCAAGCAGCTTCAGCAAAAGAAGGGAGGTGTAATTAATACTCCTCATTAGTCAAAAACTACAGCTTGTGAGTCTCACCCTCCACTCATTAGCAAAGAGGAATGTTTGGTCGATTCCATGGCTTATTAATTGTTTTCTTTACAAAAAAGTCAGAATTCAAAACTGAATAATCCTATGTAATTATTTCTATTAGATATTCATCAAATAGAATAGAATAGAATAGAATAGGTAATTGCAATGAATAGGTACAACCAAGGGCAATAACATTAAACAGCTATCCCTAGGAAACTGTTTACATGCAGAACCACAGATCAGAACAGGCACAGTTTGAATAATTAAACCAACTACATGTTAAATAATTATACTTAATTTGGAAGCCAATAGCAATTTAAAGGATCCTGATATTCCCATAAAACGACTTGACCACTTCAGTGACACAATGAGGTGATGTTTTATTTGCCGTGTACATAGGAATTCTTTGGTCTTCGCATATCCCACCTTTCTCTCCTACAGTATAAGACGCAAACACAGAAGCTTGGAGAAGCATTCTATGAAGCATTCTAGAAGCATAGGAGCCATTTTTTGGGTTAAGGGCCTTGTTCAATGGCCCATCAGTAATGGGATTACTCTGCCGGTCCTGGCACCCCAGCACACGGGAAGCAGGTGACGGACACTCGGGATTCCAGGCAACTGAATTACTCGTGCTGTGACCCAAAGAGCTGGAGGATGAAAGTGAAAATGTAGACAATATCCAGGTAGATGTTCAGTGCTGCGAAGACGTATTCTTCAGGACTGATGGAGTAATGTTTGCTACCCATCAGCAGCTGGGTGTCAAATGCCAGGAACTAAAGGAGAGTAGCGGAGAGAGTGAGCAATGATTATGGAGCTGGACACTTAGATGTCTGACGCAAAGCCAGCATCCTTACCACGGAGAACGCCAAGGCTCCCAGGGCAGCATAAACAGCGTGTAACCAGGGCACCTAGCACAGGAAGGCCCACAGGTATTTATAGCAGGAGGTCAGGGCTACCGTTAAGTATTGTTAAATCACAGTTAGACAGAATGAATTTAGGAGCTTCATTGAGAATACTTACATATCCAAAAGGGAGCACGATAAGGAAGATGAGTCCGGAGAAAAACACCACCATGCAGAGGACGAAGAGCACACCCTGGCAAGATGTCACGTCGATCTGGAGGAAGAGAGAGGAAGACGACGAACAGGAGACTCTCCGCATGTCCGGCAAGGTCCCACACATCCCATGACGAGTCCTACGTCTCATGACACGAATCCCCTAATACGTTCTATAATGTCTCGCAACATTTCATCACATTTCCATCGTTACATTGTTTAATTTGTCATGTGCAGCACAGACTTCTGGTAGAAGAAAGTTACATTCGTACAGTGATATACACGTTCCACCAGGGCATGTGAATTAAATCAAGATCTTTCTCACCTTGGTTTGGAAACTAAAGATGGTTACAGACAGACAAACCAATGCCGTGATACCAAGACAGATCATCACAGACTTGGTGTTATAAAAACTAAAAGGGAGAAACAGGAAAAGTGTTACATGTGATATTTTACGTGTGATGCAATACAGGGTGTTGCAGGATACATCACATACAAGGATGGATCAAATAACAGAAGCATCCAACAATATATTAATGTCAAAGAGGAGTCACCTGTGCCTTTAGAACTGCTTTAGTTTCATTTGCAAATTAGTGGTTATTAAAGTCCATTTTCATGTGATGTTTCTGCAATTTGTCCACCCTGATATGCAATATATGGACACACTTCTGGGACACACTGCCCAAGCACTGAGTTCAGGTGTTTCATTCAGACCCATTGCCATAGGTGTATAAAATCAAGCACCTACTCAAGCAGTCAGGTTATTAAACATTTATGAAACAATGCGTCGCTCAGTGAATTCAAGCATGTTATTGCCATAGGATGCATCCTTTGCAATAAGTCTAAGGAAATTATTTCCCTGCTAGATATTAAACGGTCAGCTGTAAGTGGTATTATTGCAAAATGGAAGCATTTAGGAACAACAGAAATGGCCACAAAGTGGCAGATCACGAAAAATAACAGAGCTGAGTCGCCAAGTGCTGAGGCGTGTAGTGTGTAAAAATCGCCAACGCTCTGTTGACTCATAACTGCAGAGTTCCAAACTTTCTCTGGCATTAGCTGCAACACAAAAACTGTGCCAGGAGCTTCATGGAATGGGCTTCCATGGCTGAGCAGCTGCATGCACGACTCACATCACCAAGTACAATGTCAAGGGTCAGAATGGCGTGGTGTAAAGCCACTGGTCTCTGGAGCAGTGGAAATGTGTTCTGTGAAGCGATGAACCACACTTCTCTGTCTGGCAGTCAGGTGCATGAGTCTGGGTTTGGCAGATGCCAGGAGAATGATACCTGTCTGACCGCATTGTGCCAACTGAAAAGTTTGGTGGAGGGGGGATAATGGTATGGGGTTGTTTTTCAGGGGTTGGGCTAGATGCCTTAGTTCCAGTGAAGGGAACTCTTAATGCTTCAGCATACCAAGACATTTAGAACAATTCTATGCTTCTAATTTTGCCCATAGATTTAGAATGGGATGTCATAAAAGTTCCAGTAGGTGTAATGGCCAGGTGTCCCAATACTTTTGTCAATATACTGCATGATAGCAAAATAACTGCTTTCTGATGCAACACAATTACACAAATGGAAATTAGACACATTAGCCTGACAGAGTCTTCAGCTCTACAATCAAACTCTAAAGTCTATACTAGCTTTGAAATACCTTTCAAAGGATACAAGATTCTCCGAGGCCATCTAATGGTTATTCTGAGAACAGCATTAGAGTTTTACTTTGATACAAAGGCTATTATTTAGGCCATGTTGAGAATTTGTGGTATGACAGCATGTGAGCAGAGCAGACGGACAGAAAGAGCTGAGAGAGGCCACACAGCAGAGGGACTGTACCTGGACAGCATGCCCGTCATATAAGAGAGGCAGAGCGTCTGGAACAGAACATATGCAGTTAGCTTGGAAAAAAATTAACTACGAAAAAAGAAAATAAACTTCGGACATGAGAACCAGACCCAGGCTGTGCATAAGGGAAAATTATTTCTATAATACATGAATAACTATTTATGCAAGACCAGGCAAAAGTCTGGCTAATCCTGAGTTGGCTGCTTTTCATAATAGTAATTTTAGCTAAAAACACATGTTGAAATGCTGTTTTTCCACATGACAATGACCGCCAACTCTCCAGACTGTCTGAGAAGGAGAGTGATGAACTCTAATGAGGAATCTTAATGGTTCTGCTGAGAGATCGGCAAGAGGTTACAAAGTGGGGCCTATTCTGGAGAATCTGAAATTTAAGATTGTTTTGATTTGTTCAGCACTTTTTTTTAGTCACTTAATAGTCCCACATGAATTGTTTTGATATCTTCACTGTTAAGGTAGAAAATAAAGAAAACCCTTTATATGAGTGTGTCCGAACTGGTATCCATAGGGGTGGGCACCTTTCTGTAGTATATCTGAGCAAAAAATTACTAGAGCAGCTGCATAGTCTCCAGCTGCATAACTGCATAAAATATGGAACAATGTGACATTGGGTGACATTCCAATCATCTGCCGAATGACAAAATATGAATGAATGAAATGGTAAGTGGCCCTTGAGTGCTTGAGGGAATCTGATCTCCGCATCATCCTCAAATAACCCACAAGTCCAGCTATGGAATTATATCCAGACTAAAGAAAGTTAGGATCAGGTGTTAAACCCGTAATGCTCATAAAGGACAAGCCAGCCTGCAGATGAGTACTGACAAAGATGACCAGGAGGAGGAGGTTCCAGGGAAATCTCCGTCTGCAGTGGGGGAATGGATGACATGCAGTGAGGCCCAAGGCCACAAACAATAAAACAACATGATCACTACTTTGGTCTTCATGCTCACCTTGGTTCAGCACAGCAGGAAAGCGTCAGGTATGTAATGAAAAACAACACACTATTGACCAATAAAACAACCACAAAATGAAACTGATTAGTAGTCTGTGTAGGCAGTTATGAGCAGGTTACACAGAGAATGTATGTGAAATCCACTTACTATGATGCCCAGTACCACCCAGGATTAGCCTGGATGTAGATCTTTACTGGTTCACTGTAAGAGACAGTTCAGGAGTTACTGGTAATCAAGGGCAGTGGGTTTTCCTGGAGAAACCGGTTATTTGAAGATTTCTGCTTAATTTGATTCAGATTAGAGATCATTGAGTTACTGGACCAGTTGACATCAAATTGCAGTCATTAGCAACACACTTTGACGCACTTATATTAAAGCCTATCGAAGGTGTCTGAGTTAATGTCGTATGTCATTTCCTTATTGCAAAGGTGCATGACATGTGGGTGCGGATCTGTGTTGAGGAGATACCAGCACTCACCAGAAGGTAAAAAGGACCACGATGGCCAGAGTGACCGACAGCTGGATCATTATGATGGTGTAGACCTGTAACAGTGTGTGAGACGTACGCATCATAGGAGAAATCATACATTCAATGGCATTAGCATTAGCATTAGCATTAAGATGTACTTCATGGATCCCAGAGGGAAATTCTGGTGCCCACACCAGCAGGAACACAAATGATGACATATAGTACTAAACAGACAAGGTGCAAATTCAGTACACACAGCCCACATAAACAACATAGACAAATATAGACAAAAGGTCTGGCAAACGCAGCTTTACATACCCTAAAATGCAAGCTAACAGATGCTAATGTTAGTTTTGCTGATCAGTGAATAAATTTGGAGCATGATAGTACATGTGTGAATTTGATAGATGCCAGCACTGCTAATAAACTATGGAGCTGTAAGACTAATGACACTTTAAATAAACTAATAATGATCTGACTTTCACATGTGTTACTATTTTTTAAAACTAGTGGTGGGCAGAGTACCGCAAACCGCTAATTAGCAAAGCTAACTTTCTGTTTAGCGGATTAGTATTTCCGCTAACTTTGATAACTGTTAACAGACCAAATACCTTTCATAAAATTTAGTTCCACTAACTGTAAATCTGCTAACATTTTTTGCAGGTAACGTGAATAAACCCTAAAATCATACATATTTGTTCCTGTCTGTTGTGTTTGTGTCTGCAACAGCAATGCTGTTGGCTGACTACATGTAAACACAAGATGTGATTGGTCGGTAACTTGCCAGATTTAAGTCTGATGCAAGTGAACGAAGATGAAGTCCATTTAAACTGTGGTACCCTGAACTAAGCAAAGAACTGGGGCCTATAACACAAAGCCAGATTTCTTACTTAGCTGGATAACTTGTCAGATTTCTTAAAACTTGGGTTAAAAACTAGGGTTATGGATGGAAGATGTGACATATAAAGAGGACCTTGCGGATGAAGACTCGCCGGATGTTTCTGTCATCCCAGCTAAAGCCTGTCAGCATTTCAGCATCACGGGGGCCTGGAATGGTGCAGGAAGAACAGGAAGAACCTAAATGACCTCTCACCTTCATCACATGCCTCACATGTGTACCAGAGGCTAAGCCTCTATGCTTGTGATTGGAAGATCTCCAGTTCAACCCTGGCCTTGGCGCGTCTCTGGTCGCCACTGCAGGTGGGTACCCTTTGCTGCCAGGCTTGCTCCCACATACAGAGAGCAAGATGGGAGGTGGAAAGAGAATTTCCCCATGGGGATCAATAAAGTGTAAAGTGTACCTGTATCACAGGGACACCAAGCCGACCTTTGACCTTTATTACATGGCTCATACCTGTATCCTGGTAAATGTGCACCGTTATTACCTGCAGTGGCCTCCTCATAGCTTGGGGGTGACACCCGCATTGCCTTCCCACCTCGCTGTCCTGTATATAAGAACCGTCTAGAACAAAAACAACAATCAATCATTTGTCAATCAACCACCTATTATTTAATAAACTATACTTTGCAGGATATTTACCTTTTTGTTTGGTTGATTTTGTCACAGTCTTGGTGTCACACACGTTTCTTGCACTTGGTTTGTGTACTTATAAAATCACAGTTGTCTCAATGCACTGCATCTATCAGTCAGAGGTACTGCACGCGGCTCTGTGAAGCCCTGTAACCAAATCCGCCCTCAGTTTCCTCGCTTCTCACCAACTTCAGCGTCTTCTTCAGCTTGGCTGCTTCACAAACACGCCCGCCCCGGCCGAGCTGGACTCAAAGCCCGTTTTGTCTTCTCAGAAAGCTGCTCTTTGTTTTCCAAAAGCTGCCCGTTTGCCGTACCAGAGGGTTCAGTTTGAAACATGAAAAGATGGTACAGTCGATGTCTATTTAATTGCACATATAGTATGTACAGTAAATTGCTATATTTATCCGAGCACTGTTCTCAAAAACTCACACATACAAATTAACCAAGTAACAATTTATCATGAATCCAATTGGAGGACAATAAACATCCATTGGTAATTAAAACGCATTGTCATACCTATATTTTTACATATAAAACTCTGACAAAATTATCTAGTGACCCAGCCAGTCATGACCACATCACTCAATCATCACAAGTAACAAAATGTGGGAAAAAAAATAAATTTAAAATCCATACACTGCAGAATTCGGGGTAAATGGACGTTGTAATTACAGAAACTCAGAAACAGAAGATCTCTTGTGTAACTAAAGATACTTTACCTTTCCCTGGGTCATGATTCTGGCTCAGATGCCTGACATTCTTCTTTAGGTTGTGTATTTTCCTTCAATTTTCTTGAGATACTCGGTCAGAGTCCTTTCTGCTGGCAGAATAATAACAGAGGGACAGAGAATCTCGAACCTGCTGCTTAGAACAAGGCAAGTGTCAGCCAGTGAGATTAAAATGCTCTTTATACTGCATGGGCAGGCTAATCCTAATACATAACAACACCCCCCCGCCCCGGGGTAAAAGGACGTTCTGGCAACATCTAGGTGAGGGAGGCGGGGATCATACCAACTGTCTCTATACAGGGGGTCTGATGCTCTCTTTATCCAGAGAATCTAATTCCATTGTGCTTAAATACAAACGGGATACGTGATGTATATATAAACACATATCACTCCTTCTTGAGAACAGGGACAAGATGTTATTTAGGGGGGATGTTTTTTTTACTCTTCAGTCACGCTGGGAAAATATATTTTTAAGGATCAAAGTCTTGGCTATTAAACTTAGCGATGGGCCAATGTCCCAACGATTTCATTTTATCTTAAGCAGTATTTTTTGGCAGCTGAAGGCTTGAATTTTGTCAACACAAAAATCCATAAAAAATAAACCGGCTACTCACTAAGACTATGCTGTGAAAGTAAAATATATACCAATGTTTATGTTAATAAAAATTGTACACCTACTGTGTGATATTTGTATCTGTTGCTAAGAGCTCTCTTCATGCTAATCAAAATATGAATTTTAAAATTATTTTTATTTTGATTCAGGGCTACGGAGTTCATCTGTTATGGTTGAGACACACCTAATTCAATACCATTTCATGAATTTCTCAAAAAAATAGAGAGCTTACCAGTGCTTGAGCAGTATTCCCTCCATTTTTGAAACCAGGAAGTGAGACAAGGTTCCAGAGCTGATTATTTTCATTCCTGATTAAATTATGTTTTTGTATAGAAAACTGTTGGGAGTTAACAAAAATCTGAACTTTAAAGGGGCAACATTTTCATAAAAATGTGTATTTTAAATATATATACGTGATTATAATAGTAAAATTGTACACCTGTATTATCTGTTGTTTTAGATTTTGGAGGCATTTTGTATATTTTTTTAATTCCTTGAAGTTTTGAAATCTTGTCTGGGACAAGGATGTTTTCAGGCTCAGGGCAAGTCTAGGAGTTAAGAAAAATGAAAGCAGACCAACAATCATGAAAATCTTATTGAGTTCATAGATATTTATATTTAAAATATAAAGTTTCAGCAAAAATATTTTGTAGTTAATTATGCAGTATGTTAAGATTGAGTTTTTTTTGGTGAAATGTGATTTGGCCCAATACTGAAGAACATCTGGTAAACATAAGTGTCAGGGAGCGTATTTGATTAAATAGAAAAAACTTCCAAGTTTTACTATATTATTCTCCCATAAAAGATTTTAATAAACATATCTTACACAACTTTTTAAACCAGTAACTGGATATTTACATACCAAAGTGATTTGGGTTAAGAATCTTGCAGGAAGCTAGTGTGCCGCAGGATTGAAATAAAATTTGTCATCAAATTCAAATTTGATAATTTGTGCTGCTTCCACCCTCGTACAAATGACCAGGAGAGGAGAAAGTAAACTAGCAGATGCTCAGTGTGTTCCAGGTAGAGTAATGATGTGAAACCTTAGGGGAATACTAGCAGATGCTCAGTGTGTTCCAGGAAGAGTAATGATGTGAGACCTTAGGGGAGTACTAGCAGATGCTCAGTGTGTTCCAGGAAAAGTAATGATGTGAGACCTTAGAGGAGTACTAGCAGATGCTCAGTGTGTTCCAGGAAGAGTAATGATGTGAGACCTTAGAGGAGTACTAGCAGATGCTCAGTGTGTTCCAGGTAGAGTAATGGTGTGAGACCTTAGGGGAGTGTCTCCCAGCCTGGTGCTCGGGAATCTACAGGCCATCCACGTTTCCGGTCCCTCTCAGCTTCCCACCAAACATACCTAAGGTGAAAGACTGTGTATGTGACCAGACTGGGAAACGTAATAATAAAAATAAGTACTATTTGAAAAATGGTTTTGGGTTAAAGGCTAAAATGTTCAGTTGTCAAGTCCTACTTTTGGTCATTAAATTATCCTACACAAGCAGCATAAAGACAACCATCCTGCAGGAATTTAAAGAAAAAACACTCAATTTCAGGCACATTTTATTTTCACTGCTATAAAACAGTTTCCATTGAAACATGTTTTAAAATGCTAAACACAGCTGCTGTCTATGGACTCTGATTCAGCCATCGACTAGAGATCAGCAACCTTTCTGTTTTGACCGTAACGGCTTCACAGAGAGGGCAGCTTTCAGGTGGCGCGTGTCACTGATGCAGCCTGGGTGCCACAGGGCCTCTCTCTACAGCTCGCTTGAGACGCTAAATGAGTCATCGTCAGCCTTCTCTTCTAACGCTGGCGACTTCAGAGCTACTGCAACCTCCAGCGGGGAAAGTAACGGCGTGGTCCAGCTCAGAGGAGGAAAACAGAAGGGATCTGAGTGCTGGGGCTCCTCTCCGACGGGGAATCCAGGATCCGAAGGTGCCCGCTACTGGTTATGAAGCAGAGCATGATCCCCCGCCTTCCAGTTACAAATGTCACGTGAAGAGAGTCTCAAAGTTGCTTAAATGATTTTGCCATATTGACAAAGCAGTGCACAGTCTGTGTCCCAAACAGCATCCCGATGTGCAGATTAACAGGAATCATATATCTCCTTCTCCCCGAACTCCCTCCAAACGAAGGTCACTGTCATGCCGACTTAGGGTGAAGAGGCTGATCACGGCCAGCAGGGCGGCGAGCATCATGGCCGCACAGCCTCCAAACATGTGCCTGGTGCCGGCGCCACCCTCACCTCCACCCGTCCCGGAAACCTCCCCGTGGAGCGCCAGCAGACCCAGACATGCCAGCAGGTGCAGCGGCAGGCGGAACCAGGTCAGCACGGCGGTCCTACGCTCCTCGGGGATGATGCGGCCCTGCAGGAAGCTCACTGCCGGGAAGTACAGGCCGCAGGCCAGCTCGAGCAGCAGGAAGGCCAGGAAGGACTCGCCGGGCCGTGGCTGCCCAGGCACCGTGGAGAACGTCAGCATGAAGAAGGAAAAGAAAGCCAGCAGCACCGACAGGCACAGCAGCTGGCCCGGCTGCAGCCGGTAGCGGGCCGAGGAGGCCAAACGGTACAGCGACGATCCCGCCATGCTAGCTGCCATCAGGCAGGAGAAGATGATGCCCAGCGGGGGTCTGTGGGGGTCCAGGACTGGGGTCCACAGAAACACAAAGATGTAGAGGACGCTCTCGAAGAGGGCCTGCACTGCCCCGAGCAGCAGCACGCGCCGGTCAGACAACAGGCAGCGCAGACCCTCCATGCAGCTGCGTGTGAACCGAGCCTGGGTCGGGCCTCTCGAGGGTGCGGCACTCGGTGCCGCCAGCAGGGGACTGGGCTTCTCGACCTGCGGCCCTTTCTCCCGCTCCTCCTGACCCCAGTGTGAGACGATCACCCAGCCGCAGGCAGCGAGGCATGGAACGGCCAGAAGGAAGGGGGCCACAGGACCCAGGCCAAGCCACTCCGCCAGCAGGTTAGCCACCAGCCCCGCAGCCACCGCCAGCCCGTGGTTCCAGCTGGCGGCCCGGGTGAAGGTGCTGGGGATCCACTCTGAGGGGAAGTCATGCACCTCCAGGTGACGGTGCACGTACCAGGCCTCAAAGGCAGTGGCGAGCAGAGAAGTGGAAAGGCCACCCAGGATTCGGCCCAACAGCAAGACGAAGTAGCTGCGGGAGAGCTTGGTGAGGCAGCAGGCAGAGTAGGCGATGCAGAAGAGCAGGCAGGTCCGCCGGCGACCCAGCACCTGTGGCAGCCAGGCGGCAGCGGGGGCCAACAGCACGCAGGAGGCCAGGCCGCACACATACAGGATGGCAATCTGCGATTCCAGGAAGCTGTAGTGCCGGTACAGCTTGTAGAGGTAGGGGCCCTGCAGCCAGTCAGCCCACAGCGCCAGCAGGTAGCCCCTCAGGAAGAGTGTCTGGAAGCCACGGAAGGAGGGGTTGGTAGAGGCTGTTGGCACGGGCTGTGTGGGCACGGCGCGCCTGGCGGTGAGCTCCAGCCCCAGGCAGAGGGCCAGGAGCAGCAGGAATGCGAGGTAGCTGGTCACCAGCATGGTGCCGCGCTGACTGGGTGCGGCCCTTCAGAGTCGGCCTCCTCAGCACAGAGCCAGCGCCCCCACCTGGAGGTGTGAGTCAGAGTGAGAGAAAAGCATGGATGCTGTCTTAAAGCTGAGGATCCCTTTGGCACAGTGTCATAACCTGTAGAGCCATACTACGCCCTACACCATCCCCAAAAAGTTTACGTGAATCTACTATTAAATGTAGTTTTGCTGGGTCCTGTGAAATGAGCCTTATTACCTTGGTTTTAAAGCCTTTTTTAATAACTTCAATACTGCGAAGGACGGCTGATTCACAGTTCGTTTTAATGTCTGTCATTGTAACTGTAGCTCACGGACAGACACGCTTGGCAAAGACGTTTAAAATGCATTCACTTCCTACACACTACACGGTATCACTGTCGGGCTTTTTCATCACGGGGGCGTTTCGGTGCATGCTGGAGCCACTGCGGAGGCGGGTGTTCGTAGCGATCTGCTTCGGCTCCGCGGCTGTTTACACTGCGCAGACCGTGAAAGCGGCCGCCCTCGGAGGGTTGAGGCCAATTCATACTTCACTCACCTGCCCCGCTGCAGTGCCGCCGCTCCCTCGGTACTGATCTCCTGCCTTCAGCTGCATTTAACAGAAACCAAAATGTACTTCACGCGACTTTTAAGCTATACATAACCTAACAAAATCACTTCTTGATAAAGGCAAAAAGTTATTTTCTCTGACATCAGTGGCAATCGCCCAAACTACAACATACACACTTGTTTCCGGCTACTCGCTCATGGCATGTCATTTCCGTCATACACTCACTTCCGGCCACAGACTTACTTCCGGCTACACGCTCACTTCCGGTCACAGAATTCAGTTCCCCCATGGTCCCCCTGTCACGCGCGGATTTGAAATTATGACGCCACCCACTATTTTGTAGTTTCGATTAAAGTTGTCCATTTGATGTTTTTAAAATGCCTTTAATGTGGTCTGATAGACAAACAATTTATGCAAGAACTTCGCCTGTCTTTTCGATATTTGTTTATTCTTTAAAGATAACAAACTATTTAAATCCTTGGTAATAGGTGTTTGCTGGTAAAATACAGAAAACGGTAGTATTGTTGTAGGCCATCACGTACAGTACGATGCAAAATTGTTTATTCTATTTTAACTTAATTAAACATAGAAACCGTGTAAATGTATAGCGGGTGACGTCATGATTTCAAATCAGCGCGCGACAGGGGAACATGGAGGAACTGAATTTTCCGTAACAACGGCCTGTGACCTGCTTCCGGATTTCATCAGCGTTTAATGATGTTGTTCTGGGTAATTGCTCGTATCTGTAGTTATGAGGTTAAGAATTTCTGCAGTCTAAATCACAGCTGGTTTGCCGAGTCCGTTTATAAGTCACATAAACATAGACGCCGCTAGAGGTCACTTTTCTGCTGTTTATCTTAAACTTGCTATGTAGGTGACTTAAACTTGCTATGTAGGTGACTATCTTGTAGTTTAAGAGACACTTTTTACTTGAAATTCGTCATCAGATTAAATATTATACACGATATCAACCCCAACACTTTTGGCTTATGTAAGCAATTTGTATCAAAATTCGTATATGGTATTAATAACATTTGAGAGAACTGAAAGGGCGATTAAGAAATTTAGAAATGTCAGTTTTGCCTTGATATATTGAACTTGATAGAGGTTAGCAAAATTCGTGCTTCTTACGGCAGAGAAACTTGGTTTAACGCAGGACTGCCAACTCTCACACATCTGGCTTGACACACACACTTTCAGACTTGTACGCTCATGTTACTACAAATCTATATTATTCCATTATAAACCAAAAATTAGCTACATCAAAAGTGTTGGGGTAGTTTGTGAACCCTACAGATTATTTACAAGATAAAGAAAGCGTTACATACATGTAAATGTGTATCCATGTGTGTGCAGACTTGTCACAAATTAAAAATCTCATGCTGGTCAGCTAACCAAAGTTGACAACCCTGTTAACTCTATTATTATTATTATTATTATTATTATTATTATTGCTCTCATGGGAAACTGCCATACACATTAGTTCATATCTGCTACATTATTATTATTGTTGTTATTATTGATGTTGTCGTCATTGTCTCTTTTTGTAGTAGTATTAGTAATGATCAAACTTTTGTATTGTAATAACCTAATTTTCATCTGAGGTATTTATCTACCGCTAGGCGAGGCCCAGTGAAAGATTCTGGAACTGATACGTTACTGAGTAACACCCATATGCACTTTTGTGTGGTTTGTGCTCGAAAAGGGGCCACGGCCCACACAAATAAACAACCCTGTAGTTAACCAAGACAGATATGCTTATAGTTCTGTTACAGTTGATTTTATTCAATTATAAGTAAACCAAAATTGTAGATTATTTACTATAGCTGTATCCTCATTGTGGTAGAGAAACCAAAACTGAGTTGTTTTGAACAGTCTTTGTGATCTCTGTTTGGGTCATGTTGTAATGGGATTTTGCAATTTATAATGAGGGTGTAGGGCAGGCTTGTGTTCATGGCAAAGCATTCGGATTTTACTTTCTTAAAAAACTGTTGATGTTGTCAATATTCATGCTTAGGTACCACACACATGCAGGGGGCAATATGCATGAAGAAACCTGGGAAGGTCCAGGAATAAAAACAGACAAGCAGAGAGATCATTTCAGCTTCATATTGTACCTATGTAAGGAGATCTCTTATAGTATATACAGGGGGATGCCATTACGAAGAAACAGTCTGACGACAGGAGGGTCACACAAGCCAACGAGTTTGGCGTCTTCAAGTTCCAGCAAATATCTGTTGTTTGACAAGCCGTGGGGTTCAAATAAAGGATCCTCCTGGTTTTCAGGACTGGGCTTCAGTCCAAGAAATACATTCATTCCCACGTTTTTGGTTCCTTCTGAATGTCACGGAACCGAAAGTCCTGTGTTCTTCCACTCCCACACAGACACCCCAATAGTGGTTCTGTTGGCAAGTTGGACCGACACTTCCAGGGGGGTATTCAATGAAAGTAGCTAAAAAAAGGCAGACTTTCCCGAAAAAGTCAGACTCAACCTACCTCCATCTCTAAACTTAGCCTCACGTCGTTCCACGAACGCAGTTCAGTTTTACTTAATCAAGGTTCATTCAATACTTAGTGCACACACCCGCAATATTTAAGAAGCCCAAATAAATGGATGAACGATAGATCGACCAAATGAGTCGGAAAGCCTGTAAAACGAGAGCGGTGTTTCTTTCCGCCGCAGAATAAACGCTGCTGATGGAGCTGTATGAAAAATACAAAGATGTAATCGTTAAAAAAAGGCAATACTGTGGCCATAAACACAGCCAGGGAGTTGGCTTGGCAATGAAATGCAGACAGACTAAATACATAATAAGTTACATAAATGTTACAAGTGCTCAGTACAGTGGCATGGTGGTTTATTCTGTCGCCTTATAATGTGAAAGTTGCTGGTTTGATGGCACCTGTAATTATTACTGTATAATATTATTTGATCTCCCCAAAATACTTTAAATCACATCCGTGTGAAATGTTCTGCACAAATAACCATATATGTTGTCTGCTATTTTAGTAGTAAACTTTCAAAGTAGACAGTGACTAAAATATAAATGTATCTTCCTGTTCATATTATTTTAATGGATTTTTTTCCAATTACAGTCATTGCATTTCATGTTTCACCTTTGTAATATGCGTACGCTTTTATTTTACAGTAAAATACCGTTATAACGGACTTCAAAGGACCTGGCAAAACAGTTCGTTACATCCAAAGTTGCTGTATGCCCAGAACACAACTACAGGACACCATTTACTCATGCCACACCCCAGCAGACACACTTGTGGCATAGATTATTATACTGTACATGTAGTAATCCAACTTTACCTGACCATTGATTCATCTATGAATAATAATCCCGACTACGTACGTATCTGCGCTGGATATCACCGGCACGCTACACGCCTTGTAGGTGGAACTGCATGTCCGTTATAGCCGAACAAAACTACAGCCAAAAGCGGTCTTACCAAATTGTTTGTCCATTATAAGTGAAATTCCGTTATATGCGAGGCCGCTATATCCGATGCTTTTTCTGCATGTTTACTGGGGACCAGCGGACCTCATCCGTTATGGACGATATTCTGTTATAAGCGAGTCCACTATAACGGGATTTTACTGTAGGCCTAATTATTTTGAAATTAATTGGAATGCTAAGACGTGATTTTATAGGCTTTATTACATTGATCATGTAGCAATCTCAGCTCTGTTCTCCATATTATGGAAGTATCACGCAGAGCTTTACTTCAGAAAAGATGGTTTTTATTCTCTGCTTTATCGTCTTGCTTTTACTCACAGCACTGACTACAGGGTTCCATTTTTTATATATGTACTGTATACACAAGACTCATTCTCCCGCTAACTCAAACAAAATCATGTCATTTTGGTACACCTTACAGTTGTCTAAAAAAATTCAATCAGATAATGTAAAATAATGTCAGATGAGGACATAAAATTCAACAGATTACATGACATGAATAGAAAGATCGCGGAATTTCGTCCGATGGAACGATCTTTTGGGAATCTGTTCCCACACGTCGGACACTAAACTAACTGAGACAGTTAGCCTGGTCCGGACCAGGCTTGTTCACAGGCCTAAATTACCATGGTAATTCAACAGGGATTCATTAAAGACATGTTGATGGAACGGAATTCTCACTTAAGTAAGACTGACTTGTCGAAATAAATCAGACTATCCCTTAAGCCTGCTTCATGGAATACCCCCCAGGTTCACCGATTAAGTCTGAACATTTAGTACCACATTATTTACAACAGCAAAATCAAGCAGAAACATACAAATCTCAACATGCATGAGATTAACAACTGGAAGACTGGAAATGGTGGGGAAAGACCTCAGGGGATAGGCCCTCAAGCTGTATGTATGCTTGTAATAGAGAGCGAGAGAGACCTTCAGGCCAGGTCAGTCGTTCAATAAAATGCAGTTACTGTAACGTGAGTTCAGTGTAATCATAGGTTACCATTTTACTCTTTTTTTCTTGTAAAAAGTTTGTGCAGGGTGATGCAGTGGTTAGCATTGCTGTCTCGTACCTGTGGGATCTGGGCTCAAATCTCATTCTGGGTTCTGTGTGTGGTTTTTGCATGTTTTCCCTGTGTTGTCATGGAGTTTCTTCTGGATACTCTGGTTTCCCCCCACAGTCCAAAAACATGCTGAGGCTATTTGGAGTTGTGTGCGTGCGTGTCTCCCCCTGCCTTGTTCTCTGCCTGGAGTCTCTGGGATTGACTCCAGACCCCCTGTGACCCTGCATAGGACAGGTGGTTTAAGAAAATGGATGGATGGATGGATGTGTTGTGTGCATGAATCAGACAGCCGTGCACATAGAATAACACAGCATAAATGAGTGTTAATCACCAATATGTGAAAAACATACACGTCTGCACTATGATTCATCATGGCCCTTCCATCCATAATGTGTGAGCTCTCCTGACTAAAGATACATGCTAAGCTGTCTGCCCAGTTGCTAGATGAACTGGGAGTAATGGGAAACTGGAAAGGGGGAAAATCTGTTACTGGTTTTCAAAAAAACTCCCTTTTCCAAAGGAGGTGATGCCAACGTGAACACATACAGTGGATCAAAAGGCTTGTGGAACACCGGCCAGTGGCCCCATCGGGGTTCAGTGAGTTCCAGAATTTTCCTGATGCATGCCCTGAACATACTGAACTGTGTCCTTTTCAGGTCGGAGGTGCTGTCGCTGCTCTCTGTGAGGGATGGAAATGATGTTCAGGCGTCGATGCGGAAGGCCAGCAGTTTGTCTGAGTGCAGGTCATTCAGGGTCCGCAGGTCAGGCAGAAGCAGCAGAAGCTTCTGGAACAGGGTGCTGTCCTCAGGATGCTGCTGGGTAATGAGGGACCGCAGGGCCCGGACCAGATCCTCTCGCAGCTGCTCTACAGCCTTGGCGTTCATCATACTGGAGCGGTCTGAGGAGGAATGTCACAGGGCACAGTGACCCTCAAGATCTGTAGATATGCTCCCGAGTACCATGTGTGACATCAGGAGTATCTTCTAATGACCTGAGTTTTGGGTCTAGTGTCTTTCTTTTGCTATTCATTTTGGTTGACATGTAGGCAGTGCTGTGCTGTGGGAGCGTGTACGCTGAGTATGTATCGTTAGGCATAAAGGCGTAAATCCACTCCGTTCGCGTGCTGAATGGAAGCTCAGGCTCTCACCCGCAGAGACCAGCACCACAGCCATGAAGAGTGCCGTCTCATCAGCCTTCAGGCCTAGAGTAGCCAGCCTCTCACTGAACTTGAATACGGCGTCCAACAGGGAGCCCATGCCCAGGGCCCGCAGGGTGGGCAGTGGGTACGTCTGTCCGTTTAGAAATGTCACCATCCGGCCCTTGGGGTCGAAGAGCACGCAGAACCGCACCATCAGAACCTGAGAATCAGAGACAGATTTTGTATGTGTTGAAACAGAAGCCAAGCTTCTCATGTAGTACGTTCACATGGACAGATATATAATATGATATGATATGATATACATGAAAGGACAATCAATTGTCTTTTTAGAAGGATCAGAATTGCTAAAGCACATTCAGTTATCATTCATTCACAACACAGAACTACCTATCACTGTTAACTATTTTTTTCTGAAACGCTACGACATATTTTTTGGGAATGTATCCATCCATGCAATCGTCCATCCATCTATGCATCCCGAGGGCTGGCTGTACCTGGAAGGTTCCGGCTTTGAGGAGCATCACCTGGTCATGCTGGCTGAGACTCTGGAAGCCGGGGATCCCTTTGGCAAACTCCACCACCTCCCGCACGGCGGGGGTGAAGCTCTGTGAGAAGGCATCCCACAGCTGCTGGCCGGAGCACCCCACGGGGGGCACGGGGCAAGTGTTCAGGGGACATGCCTGTCGGAGAGGCGGGACCAAGGTGGCAGAGAGACTTCGTCAGTAAGAGCGATGACAGGAGACAGTGTGAAGCTGAGATGGACGGGGGAGAAATGCGAGGTGTCCTCACCAGCACTTTGGCCCCTGCAGCCAAACTCCAGGAATGCTGACTGTGGGAGGCGACTGAGGCTCTATTGAATGTGGACGGGGGCAGTTTAGGGAAGGGATCTGCACTGGACAGGGAATGGGGCTGCTTGATTAGGGAGGGGTAACCATACTGTTTGTTATCAATAAAAGGTAAGGACATGCTGTCCTGGGGGGTCGCAAGGTGCCAGGCATTAGCTGGGTACTGCTCACGCTGAAAGGGGGGGGATCCCTGCAGAAGGAGGCCATGGGTAGCAGGTTGTGCACAACCGGGGCTCTGAAGGAAGCGAGGCTGAGCCGGTCTATCCTGGTTGTTCACAAAGATGTCTCGATAAGCACGGGAAATGGCCCCTATGGCCTCCTCTGATTGGCTGTCTCCTGGGCTGGGTGGGGCTTCTCGTGAGGGGGAGGAGCCGATGTCCATAGAGGGTGACGATTGGTTGAAGCTGTTCATGTAGCTCTGCATTTCATCCAACAACCTCTGCTTCTCACGCTTTGGGATGCGGCCAAAGCGCACAGCTGTGATAAAAAAAAAAAAAATACACACATAAAAGAGATGAGGCACCAGCACAGATGAGAGTAACAATACAAACATAACAGAGATGAGGCACCAGCACAGATGAGAATAACAATACAAACATAACAGAGATGAGGCACCAGCACTGGCACTGATGAGAGTAAAAATACAGACATAACAGAGATGAGGCGCCAGCATTGGCACTGATGAGAGTAACAATACAGACATAACAGACATGAAGCACCAGCATTGGCACTGATGAGAGTAACAATACAGACATAACAGAGATGAGGCACCAGCATTAGCACTGATGAGAGCAACAATACAAACATAACAGAGATGAGGCGCCAGCATTGGCACTGATGAGAGTAACAATACAGACATAACAGACATGAAGCACCAGCACTGGCACTGATGAGAGTAACAATACAGACATAACAGAGATGAGGCACCAGCACTGGCACTGATGAGAGTAAAAATACAGACATAACAGAGATGAGGCACCAGCATTGGCACTGATAAGAGTAACAAAGCAAACATAACAGACTGGTACTGAAGAAAGTAACCTCTGTCAGAGCAGAGCTGTTTAATAAAGGTTCAGGCGCGCTGCAAAGTAAGGCATGAATTAGTGATCAGTCCATAAGACTCACAGGCTGAGACTGACAGGACAAAACATCACAGCGGTGTTTAAGTTCATATTAGAAAGTAAATGATTTTCCCTTCAGTGTTAACAATGAGTTTCTGTAAATGATTCTGACACGCATGACGGCCACAGAGAGAGCAGCCGCTGTCGTTCCTGCGCGCGTCTCAATACCCTGAATGTGGCAGATGGGGCTGGCTGACGGCAAACCCCCCCGCAGCCATGTGCTGTATCTTCTCAGTACCCCCCCAGCTGAAAGTGGGTCACTGGGTCATGGTTCACTAGCAATAGAGCTGGAGGAGCTTCAGAGCCAGTAAGGGGGGGGGGGGGCAGTGGGGTAGAGTATTAGAAGAGGAAGAGGAGGAGGAAGAGGAGGCCATGGCAGCAGCAGAGACTTTTAAACACCCTGAGATGTTTCCACAGTGTCAGTTAATGACTAACTGCAGCTACTGTGAACAGCACAAAGGCTGAATCTGCATGTTACAAAATGGCTAGCTGACCGTGGAAAGCTGCAGAAGTGTGTGTGTGTGTGGGGGGGGGGGGGGGTAGGTTTATATTACATTGTGGGGACCAAATATCCCCCACAATGTGATAAAAACCTGTTATTCTAACACTGTGCCCCGTGATGGACTGGCATCCCGCTTAGGCACGCCCCCTGCCTTGTGCCCCGTGATGGACTGGCATCCCGCTTAGGCCCTGCCTTGTGCCCCGTGATGGACTGGCATCCCGCTTAGGCCCTGCCTTGTGCCCCGTGATGGACTGGCATCCCGCTTAGGCCCTGCCTTGTGCCCCATGCCGCCTGGGATAAGCTCCAGGGCTCTCCATCCCCATGCCGGATCCACATTTTAAGACGGATCAATGGACAACGGCTTAACTAAGAAGCGGCAAATCATCAAACAGGAAGTGGACGTGAAAACATGTCAGCCACTCCGTCTAAATGTAGGTGAAACGCCCAGAATCGACAAACACACGCGAAATCAGGGCATTTTGTTTCATGTGGAGTGAAAGTAGCTGCGCAGGGTTTTCCTGTTTTCGCAATGAGTGAAACAAGAAAGATGTTTCTAGGTTGCGGTTTTGGCACTCTCAACAAATTTGATATAAATCATTGTCCCGCTTTGAGACTATTGACGGCGCCTTGTTTTTTGCTGCAATTCTCAGAGCCACAGCGCCTGTGAACCGACAACAGGTACGACATGCAGGGAAGACGACTTTTGGAGTTAAGTGCAGTGGAGTGCAGTGGAGTGCAGTGCACCCCTGCCGTCACGCTAAAGTGAAAAGGAAACTCAGCTAAGTAGGTCGTGATGTACAGATATGCTGTGAAACATCTGTTTCTTTTTTCCCTTTGAGGCTTTTTGAGGTCACACACGCAGAATATTCAGTTGCTGTTTAATTGTGACTCTTCTGGTGTCCAGTGTTTTCACGCTAAGCAAAAAGCCGCGGGATTGATGCCATGTGCAAAGGTCAGGGCTCGTCACGGCCTACTGTGCTCATTATCGGGCCCTGAATCTGTGAGTTAATTGCATGCGATGTGATCAGAAAATCTTTGTTCCAGATTCCAGAAATAACTACTGTTTACTGCAATTTCCAAGATGAATGATGGCTTGTGGGATTTTCTGGCTCTGCGCTCATAGATCACTGTCCATTAGATGGTGGGGGTGTAGAGGAGCCTGGGGAGGGGGGAAGCAGGAGGAAGAGGAGGGAGTGAAGGACACGAGGAAGCTGCTGACCGTCTCTGGACATGCCCACAGACAGGCACTTCTTGAAGCGACAGTGCTGGCAGCGGTTGCGGTTCATGCGCATGACCGTGCAGTTCTCGTTCTTCGCACATATCTTGTAGTGGATGTTCTGCTGGATGCTGCGGCGGAAGAAACCCTGTAGGGGGCGGTAGAGAGAGGGCACTGTGGCGCACTGGGATGCTTCATCTGGACTTGTTCCATGAGGTTCATTGAGCCGGTATATCGTACCTTGCAGCCCTCACAGGCATGAACTCCATAATGGAAGCCAGAAGCAATGTCCCCACAGACCTTACATAAGAGCACCATGCCTCCCGTCTCTGGCGATGAGAGAAGACACTGATCATCAGAAATGATCTCAGAAATGAGATACACAAGCAAACAGACAGACAGACAGACAGACAGGAAAAAACAGAGACAGTCAGGCAGAGAAACGGACGGACGGGCCTACACACACAGACAGGTAGACAGACAGACATAGACAAGCTGACAGGGAGACGAAGAGACAGACTTGCAGACATACAGGGAGAAAGACGGGTAGACAGAAAATAAGGCATACAGACAGACAGACAAACAGGGGGTGAGCATTTTAACACTGGCAAGCAAGTCAAGCAGTGTCATAAAGAGGGACCTACTGCTGAAAGTGCCAGGGAAGGCACAGGACCTCTTCCCAGGGGTGGGGTAAGTGCTGATGGGCGGAACAGGGCTGGGGGCAGGAGCACCTGTCACTTCAGGGTACTGGAAGACCAGTTTCGGAGATGGAGAGCCCTCCCGGTCATGTGCCAACTTCAGAGCACCGATCTCGGTGAAGGTCATTTCCTCCGGGGAGGAGGGCTGCGAGTGGGGGCAGGGCGACTGCGTCTGGTAGCCGCTGGACGGGCTTCCGGGGCTGGGGCTACCACTGCTGCCAACATAGAGAATGACGCCCCCTGCGGAAAGAGGAGAGCAGGACACGCGTCGGGCCCCTGAGCCTAACACAGAGGAGAAGTCCCTGCCGGTGCGCTAATGTGATTAAGCATGTGAGCAGGACAGAAAGCTTTCCGGCAGCATGGCCACGCAGGTGTCTGTAATGCCAGGGGTATAGCTGTGTGCTTAAATGGAACAAAGAGCTAAAAATGCACATGAAGATGGGTGGAGCACGTTGAAAGTGAAGAGCGCTCCTCCCGGGTCCCTGCTGTGCGGGCAAATGTTTGCAGTTTAATGCCAGTGCTGCTAAATCATGCACTGTAAGCACAGATACGCGGCCTGCTAGAGAGCACCAAAGCTCCTCGCTGAAAGTGGGCTGCTGGACCCATTTCACGCTCCTCCCGAGTGTTCCACCCTCCGCCCCGCTGCGGATGAGCCGGTGCCCAGGCTCACGTGTCTGTGTGGGACGCCCCCCCTCCTCTTTTCCAATAATAACCAGTTTCCCCTGGCGACACGCCACGGGCCGCGGCAGCCTGACACCTGACCATCCGCTCACATGGACACTGACACGCCTCCTGCTGGGAGTAGCCTGCGGTCCTTCGTCAGGCCAGCGAGCAGCATCGTCATGCCGGCTGCAGCGATTACAGCCACGCGCAGTCCTGCACTGGGTCAGCGTGCAGCATCGTCATGCCGGCTGCAGCGATTACAGTCACACGCAGTCCAGTGCAGTGTCAGCACGTAGCATCGTTTGCTTTCACTACCCAGTAAAAGGCAGCATCGAAATCAGCCCCAGTAGTAAAAGCAAATTTCTGAATCTCCCCTCCATCTCTGGAGTTCTCCTTCCTTCCCCTGTTCCCGCCTTACATTTCTTTGACTTTCATCCTTTTTGTTTTTCCTTCATCTCTCTTCTATCCTTCCGTCTCTCCCTTTCCCGTTCCTTTTTGTTCGCATTTCTACACCTGCACCACGGCGAGCATTCCTGAGCACCGCCGGCAGGCTTAGGATCCGCACTGCGCTGGACAGCACGGCCTGCCACTGCATGCAGCTGCACGAGGACTACGCCAGCGGTGTTCTCCCAAACCTGCAGGCCACCAGCAGGAGGCAGTGCAGGGTCAAAGGTAAGAGAATTAATCAAAACCCACCGTGACAGCGGCCTCTTCTCACTGCTGCAGTCAGGGAAGCACTACTGCAGCCTGACAGCCAAAACTGAGAGTGTGAAGGCATCTTCCCTCAGGCTGTTCATACACTAAATGAGGACCCTGAAAAACTAACAGGCCACTTAATGCACTTTATACTATCAGCCCACTGTTTTGGGAATTCCTTATTCCACATTTTACATACTTCTTTTTTATATTATTGCTCTTATTGTCATTGTCTTGCTTTTTTATCGTTACTTTAATTCTATTTGCTTTTATTTTTTCCTTTCTTTGTATTGCACATTTCCCTTTTGAGCACAATCCAGTAAGCAGGTGAAAAAGCATTTCCCTGCACTTCTGTGCTCTGAATATTTTTGCACATCACTAATGAAACATGAAACTTCAACAACTTTTTTCCTCTTTGTTTTTCTCATTCTATTTCTTCAGATTTTTCCTCTTTCTTGCTTTATGTTTTCCTGATTTCTTCCTCTATTTTCACCCGTTTCTCAGACTTTTTTTCCTCCTTCTTTTCTCCCTTTGTTTCTCTGACTTTTCTGACTTTGTTTTTCTTCTTTCCTTCTCCTTGGGTTTCTCTAACTATTTTCTCTTTATTCTTCCCTGTTTTTCTGACTTTTACAGAGATCAATTTATGTTTACATTAACCAAACTTAAACGTCATGAAGGTTAAATAACTTTGTGAAACGCAAATCCATATTCAGAGTAGCAAATGTGTACCTGTGTCTGCCGCCTACATTTCATGAGTACAATACTCATTTTACAAATATGAATTATTACAATTATTATAACTTACGAGTTTTACGATGTTCAATTTGCCTTGAATCACTGCTCATGCATTTACAACTTCAGCACTGCATTTACGAATCTAGTTATGTGAGGAAGTTATGTTGCCAGTGGCCAGTGGGATTTGATCTTACTGTTGTCAAATTCTGATGAGCAAACTGAGGGGGGCAGGTAATTTTAACTAGAATCTACAATAGACGAGTATGACATATGCCCAGCAAGTCTTCATACATATGAAATAAAAATCTTCTGGATGAATATAACATTGTTACAATAAAAACCGAGTAATGTATTAATTACTGAAATCCCAGGTAAGTAAATAAATTGGTTTTGTTGATATGCCAACAAAATGCACTCTTCTGGTTTACGTTGACAATGACGTAAAAACCGTAAGGAGGTGATTAGTAGACGTCGCGTCGTCTACCTACGCCCACGAATCGATTGCACATTAGCCACTCCAAACTACCTGAACTACTCTCGTAAAAACGAGAGTCTGTAAACCTATAGAGTGCAACACGTGCAGTGCGAACTGAATGAGTGAATCTGTTGTTGTAAATGTAAGTGTACTTAAAAACTTTCTGCCTACAGATCAAGTTGCGGACAAATATGATATATTTCCTGACTTCTTTTTCTTTATTCTCTTCCTCCTTTACTCTGTCTCTCCCTCTTTATTTTCTCCTTTGTATTTCTCTGCCTTTCCCTCTTTCCGTGTTTCCCTCTGTCTGTTTCTCCTTCACTGTCTTCGTCCCTTCCTTTCAGTGACCCCTGTTCATGCAAAGTGTTTCCTATTCCACACATGTAACATGATCTTTGCTGCTCATACTCTGACTTGCAGGTGTAAATGTGATGAAAGGCTCTACTCAGGTCATGGCTCTGGTTCAATGCTCAGAGCCCCCCCATGACTGATGCACATGATAGCATTACACCTACTGTTAGCATCACCTCAAAGTGACATCACTGCACCTGTCATCTGCTCATGAATATGTGCAGAAGGTCACCTGGCCTTGCAGATTTTCTAATAAAAGTTCCAGCGGAGGCACACAATCATACCAAGAAGATAAAACTATGGTATCAATCCATACTTTGTGGGATCGGAAAGGCCAGTGATTTTCTGGTACTGGGAGCACTCGGATCTGAAATGGAGTTCTGATTACGTGTGAGGTGGAGTACGGTGAGATATTTTCCTGAGTGTCACATGACTTCAGGGAGCTTCGGGATGCACAATCCTGCGAGATTGAGGTCATTACCAGATGAAAGCCCTGTGTTCCTACAGCTCTACCTGCATGGTGCTGGGCCTGATCTGCCAACCAGCAGGTGCCAACACACACACACACACACACATACACACCTTCTCCACAGAGCCCTCAGGGAGCAACGGTTTCAATCTTGGCAAGTAAACAGTTGGTGTGAAGATAAGAAACAGGGTGAAGTGGTTAGAGTGCTGGTACAAAAACAACCACGATCAGTTGGTGCTTTCTTGAGTCTCGTTGGTGACCTGGAATCATAATCTCACTGCAGTACCAGCACCTGCCCCCAAGAAGACCTTTCCCTTAGAGCCACCAGCTTAGCGCATTGCATGACATCTGTATGATCTCCACACCTGGCCACATGTTCTCCATTACATCTCTTCATCCTCGAATCTGCATCTTGGTGTGAGAAGTTCATATTCTCATTATTATGGAAAAATGGAGGACACTCACTGAATCCAGGTTGGGGTTTTACATCACTAGAAAGTCTATTACATCATCCAGCCATCCATCCATTGTCCAACCCGCTTATCCGACAGGGTCGCGGGGGGTCTGGAGCCTATCCCGGAAGCAACCCTGGACAGGGGGCCAGCCCATCGCAGGTCTATTACATCACATATACATATTTTTTAGCAGATGCTTCTGTCAAAAGCAACGTAATAGTGAAGCAGAGTACATTTCAAGCATATAACTGTCAAGGAGTCGACTATAGGCATGAGTGCTGAGCCTACAATGACTGGCCAGGTAGAGGTACAAGAAGGATCAGAGCAAGAGATATATGAAGCATTTAAAACCTTGCAGAAACTCATCAGGACTATTCAATCAAAAGACGAAATGCAGCACTGAGAGCATCCAGGAGACACAGGCGAGCGGCTAAAGGCTCACAGGCAGACAGCAGGCATCCAGCTTGGCAGGATCAGAGCAAGAATTTCAGGGCCCCCTGATGTCACCTTGAGGCCCCCCACAGCAGAATTTGGGATCCCCCATGGTAGACTTTGGTACCCCTAAATAGTGCTGGGCCTCCTGAATTTGCCAAGGTGTTTGAGATCCTCCCACTTCCTGGTGCCTGGTGGGATACTGGGGTGATTATTTAATATATAGAGATGATGTGTTTTCATGAACTTACTACAGAAGCTCCTAATGGAGGAGAGTCATGGTTATTTTGTACGGTATTGTTAAATGTTGTCGCTTTCCTGTGGGGTACATGTATTAGATATGACGTGGAAATTGAGAAAGAATGACTATAGAATGAATACTGACCCACTGACCATCACGCCCATACCAAAGAGGTGACTCCGAAGCGGTTGGGGGGGGGGTGTCACGTGCAGCACGCGGTCGACAGATTGAGTCCACGTGATGCGGCTTTGCAGGCCCACCGGCAGTAAGAAGCCGGATGCAGAACAGATATAATTTAACAGATGAAATAGAGCAGGACAGTGACTTGGGGGAGGGGGGGCAGCCGGACCGCGCGCTGCTCATTACTCATCTCTGTACCTCCCGTTGTGCCGCACGCGGCATTCGCTAAACTCTCTCAATTCATACACAAAGTCATGTACTTTTATATAACAAAGTTCTCTCCTTGTTAAAACGCAATCTGTACCTCCTTTGTTATTAAAGGAGATTTGCTAATACGTTGATTTTCCTGAATTCAGGAAAAAGCCAATGCAGATGTATTATTTCATTAGCAATCGTATGACACCATGCATAATTAACATTTTGGAAGCGATTACTAGATCATGTTTTGATTAATATTTTGAAGACATTTCCATGATTAATAAAATCCTGGTGTGACTGTGCAAATCGCCACCTTTTTCAAAAAGGAGACGTAGGCTGTTTCTACAAAACGTTCTATAAATTTGACTCGTTTTATGTATCTTTGTTTTATATTTTATTGTAGGCCTATATTCATACAAATTGATTGATTGCGCGCGGACGGAGCCGAAAAGTTATTTTCGGTCATTCTCATGGTCATTGCACGCAGAAAAAGCGCTTGGTGACCTCGATGCAGATCAATGAGCCCAGTGTCGCCGGTGGGGACATGAAGACCCCAGTGTCACAAATACTCTATGCAAATCCTCGATCCTGCAAGACCTCGTTAACAAAATAGACCGTCAAATAGGAAAAAAAAATGACTGAATGTGCAACTGTACACGGATCACACTACAATGTATGAAATATAGCAATAACTAAAAAAGTGAAAATAGCCATTTTTAAATTGTAGAAGTGAAGAGGTTCTGCATTCCGCGTGAGTCTCTTGTCGCGTGGATAGGTTTGCTAGTGGATGCTCACGAAACCCAAATTTCGTTTTAAATTATATATTGAGATCAGTCAGAAAAAAAAAATCACTGTTTTTATACATAAAAAACATAAAAAATCACTGAGTCGCTTTACATACTGGATATTGATATTATCCATAGTCATGTATAGTTACTTTTTTATAATGGCTTTTGCATTATTAAATTTATATAGACGAACTTTGAGAAATGATCGCTTCCACTTCTCCTTTCACCTGATATATGTGATCCAACACCCAGCATATGGACTTATTATCCTGAAACTACACATCTTTACGAATATGGCTATGTACGTAATTCAATGATGTGCTTCTATTAATTCACAAAACGAATCGCACATACAGAACAAAGTTTGGTTAATATTTTATATTCAATCGTTAAATTATGTGTCGAGAGAGACATTCAATATGACATTAATACATCAAAAGTATTTTCAGCGTTAATTAGCTTACATTTATTTTTATGTAGGCTAAAAAAAAAACAGCTTACCTGGACTGCTGTCCATCCTTGCGATCGTACGCTTGTCTAGCTGTATTTACTTATGCAAATAGTAGTTGTCTTGACATATCAACAAACAAGAATAAAATCCATATCGATACCGTTTGAAAAAGTTGTAAAAATGTATGTGCGTGAATTGCGGTCCATAAAATAAAAACTGCATGAACATAACGGTAAACTATAATGTGCAAGGAAAAAAACACTTAGCCTACTGAAGCTGTTAAATCCTCAACAGTTCGAGTGTTGCGATGACTAAATGTGCCACAAGTGGACGAAAAGCGATGTTCAGAAAGCGATCAGCCATTGCATTGTCGGCTGCAGAGCTGTCAAAGCAGACGATCAGCCCTCCCCAGCTGATGCACACACCCCCACACAAACCAATCACGTTTTCACATCCCTGCCAAATGTGACGCTCTTTTTAGTCCATCCAACTGCGTTCTTTCTATAATTACGGGGATTTCTCTTCTCCTTTCTCTCTCACCCTCTCCCTCCCCATGCATGTGCTGCAGTCCCTGTCAGTACCGCTTCGTTGCAGAGGCCTCGCGCGTGCGGGGAAAGCGCTGCCCTACTGACACACATTTTATGCAAAACGCAAAGCGCGTTTAAACAAGGTCACGGACCGCAAGATCTATTTCAGCAATGGTGAAGAAAGCAAAGTGTGTGTTAAAATGGTGCAAGACGCAAAGCCTCTGCTGATACTGGTGCAGAAAGTAAAGTGTCTGAAGCCGCAGAAAGAAAGGCATGATTTAATAAGGACACAAAACGAGAAGCGTGAGTCAATAAAGCGCCTCTTAATGTCCTATGCGAGTCTGCAAGTACTTCACTTTTGCGGACAACTCATTCAGAAACGCAGCCATGATCACAGAAGTTTTGTTAAGTGCAGGACAGTGTCGTTTACATTTGGACTTATTTATTTAGCGGTACTCCGCGTACAATACAGGCAGATGTGATGGATGTTTTTCAAACTGATTAAATTCTGAGAGAAATTGCTGCAAAAATGAAGCAGCGCAGTATGGCAGTTTTGATATTTAATCCCGTTAAAATGAATAACTGCTTGATGTAACTTTTTCCTACTTTGCAGAAGCCTTGTGTGTGTGTGTGTGTGTGTGTGTGTGTGGGAGTGGGGGGCAAATAATGGAAATGATTACATTTTCAGACAGATCACCCCAAAATCGAAACAGATTCACAGTGTGATAGCAATAAAAGGCAGTTATGACCCACTTGATCCCAGTGCTTTCATTCGGCGAAAGTTGTGGTGTGAAGGGCCCCACAGTCTGAGAATAAATGGCAACAAATGGTGTAGGGGCCTCCTTTTGTGGTCAATGCAGCATCAATTCCTCTTGGGATCGACTGATTCAAGCACTGCAGAGCGGCCAGAGGGATTTTGAGCGACTCCTCTTGCAGAACAGTGGCCAGGTCACTAAGTGATGCTGGTGGAGGAAAATGTTTCCTGACTCGCTCCTTCGAAACACCCCAAGGTGGCTCAATAATATTCAGATCTGGTGACTGTGCAGACCACGGGAGATGTTCAGCTTCACTTTCAGGGTATAATGTTTGAACCACTGGGCGAACATGGACCTGCAGAATGGTTCATTAGTGCTTGACAATGATGCCCTCATCTAGAAAAAGTAGTGGGCCTAGAGAATGCCATGATATTTCAGCCCAAACTACCACTAATCCACCCCCATGCTGCACTCTGGGTACTCAGCAGTCTGGGTGGCGTAGACTTTTCCACAGCATAATTCTCCCAGATTTGGGAAAGGCGGTCAGAGTGGCCTCATCGGAGAACAATACATGTTTCACATTGTTTACAGCCCAAGACTCGCGCTGCTGGTACCATGTGAACTGACGTTTGCCATCGACACGAGTCACCAAAGGTTTGGCTATAGCAGCCGACCGTGAATATTGGCCCCGTGTAGCTCCCTACATTCAGACTTGATGGAATCAGGGGAGCTGATGTGCAAATTTAATCCTGCGGTGAGCCGGGCAGATGCGGCTTTATGTTTTTTGGATACAGTCTGGGTTAGTACCCAGACATCCCATTCAGACAGCTGCACTTTGCATTCATTTACTCGTGTTGGATGTGGTCTCTTCCCTGGTGGTATCCCGACGTTACCGTGGATACCGTGCCTCTCGATTCACCGCGGTGGCTTGCTGTTCTGGTCACAGTTGTGGGATGTGCACTCGTTCGAACTCTGATATGTCTCCTGTTATGTTGCGTGGATTGAAATATTTTATTAACCTAATTTAACCTTCAGACTCAGAGAAACTGCAGAAAATCCAAGAGCTACATATTAGACTCTACAGCCCTCAGTTTGCATGTTAAATGTTCATGACAGTACAATTAGAAAAGAGACTGAACATCTATGGCTTGTTTGGAGGGGTTGCAAGGAGAAAGACTCTTCTCTCTGACAAGAACATGGCACCACAGCTTAGGATTGCAAAGTTGCATCTGAACAAACCACAAGACTTCTGGAACGGTGTCCTTTAGACATACGAGACCAAAGTGGAGATGTTTGACAATAATGCAAAGTTCCACGTGGGCTTCGTTTGCAGTCAGACGGTCTGGGCACCTTGCAGGCATTGAGTCGACCATGAACTCCTCTGAATACCGAGGTATCGTAGAGCGAAATGTGAGGCCATCTGTCCGACAGCTAAAGCTTGGCTGAAACTGGGTCATGCAGCAGGACAACGATCCCAAGCACACCAGCAAATCTACAACACAATGGCTTGAGAAGAAACTAATCAAGATGATTCAATGGCCTAGTTCAAGTTTAGACCTCAGCCTTATTGAAATGTTGTGGGTGGGACCTTAAGAGAGCTGTGCGTAAAAGACTGCCCACAAACCTCAATGAATGAAAATGATGAAATTCCCAAATTCTTTGCAATATTACATAGAGAAACATTATTCTTAAATTGTAGCACTATTTACCCACGCAGTCGTTTACAGAGTAGTGAACCCCTCCGATCTTCACTGCACAGAGACATTTGCCAGACTCCTTTATCTCACCTCACACCACGCTCTCTCCGATCCTCCAACACCACTCGACTGGTCCCACTATCTCTCAAGGTGTAAGGAAGACATGCATCTAGACTCTTCTCTGTTTTGGCACCTATGTGGTGGAATGAACTTCCCCTATATTTCCGTATAGCTGGGTCATTGGGTGCCTTCAAACGATAACTAAAAACCTACCTACCTCTTTCAGAATTACTTGGATTAGCTCTTCCAGGATTATTGCTGGGTTCTATTAAACCAGTATCAGAATGTATTCACTGATGATGCACTTATATAAGTCGCTCTGGCTAAGGGAGTCTGACAAATGTCATAAATGTAAATGTAAATGTAGGAGATCCACCCAGAGATGGGGACAGGTTCACTACTCTGTAAACAACTGCGTGGGTAAACAGTGCTACAAATTAAGAATAATGTTCCTCAATGTAATATTGGGAATTTCATCATCTATGGCACATAATATCATTAAAAGATTCAGAGATTCCAGAGAAATCTCTCTACGCAAGGGACAAGGCTGAAAACCAGCACTGAATAGCTGTGATCTTCAGGTCCTTAGACAGCACAGACATGAGTCTATAGTGGAAATCACTGCATGGGCTCAGGAACACTTCTGAAAACCATCATCTTTGAATACAGTTCGCTACATCCACAAATGCAGGATGAAACTCTACTATGCAAAGAAGAAACCAGATCTAACCATGATCCAGAAACGCCTTCTGGGCCTGAGCTCACTTAAGATGGCCAGAGGCAAAATGGAAAACTGCCCTGTGGTCTGATGAATCAAAATTTTAAATTCTTTTTGGAAATTGTAGATGCCACGTCCTCTGGACTAGAGGAGAGGGACCATCCAGCTTGTTATCAGCAGACAGTTCAAAAGCCAGAATCTGTGATGGTATGGGGGTGCATTTGTGCCCATGACTTGGGTAGCATCTGGGAAGGTACCATCAATGTTGAATGATATACAGTATACAGGTTTTGGAACAACATTTGCTGCCAGCCACAAAAACATCTTTTTCAGTGAAGGCCTTGTATATTTCAGCAAGAAATGCCAAACCAAATTCTGTGCATATTATAACAGCAAGGTCTCCATAGTAGAAAAGTGTGTGCCTGAGACTGGCCAGCCTGCAGTCCAGACCTGTCACCCACTGAAAACATTTGGTGCATCAAGAAACAAAAAATATGACAAAGGAGACCCTGAACTGTTGAGCATATATTTCTCATAAAACAATAACATTTCTCAGTTTCAACATTTGATATGTTGTCTTTGTTCTACAGGTATTTTCAGTCAAATATGGGTTGATATAATTTGTAAATCACTGCATTCTGTTTTTATTTACATTTTACACAGCGTCTCTACTCTTTTGGAAACAGGGTTGTATTCACACTGTTTATGTAAATATTGACATTTTCATACATTTTGCATGGACAGAATCTTGCTGTTTGCTGACAGTTACAGCCTCCATCCATACTCCCATTTTAGACAGGTTCCCTCTGATGAAAGGTAACTGGGATCCCAGTTCATAAAATACTCAAAGAGGTTTACTGATCACCCTACTGGTCACTGTTGGCCTCTGAATTTACTCCTGAAATTACTGCTGTGCTTCTGTTAACAATAACAACAAGCTACGCACATTAATGTAACACATCGTGCTACATGACTGTCGTTATAGCTGTCAATAGCATATTAGGGTAACATGACAAAGCATTAAAAGCTGCTCATTATAGAGAGGAGTAACTCTGCGCGAACAGCATACAAAATGCCCAAACAGCGGTAAATATTCAACAATACGCACAAATAAATAATGAACTTGTTAGTTGTAAACTTGTAACACGTCACCGGAACTGGTATTAATCGTTGGCTTTAATTACAGGCAAATTAAATGAATTTAGTGTCACCTAATAGGATACAAGGTAGAGTGGTGGCTCTGAGGCTGGGGATCTGTGCCAGCAATCAGAAGGTTGTTCGTTCATATCCTGTAAATGTCCAGAGTGATTCTACTCTGTTAGGCCCTTAACCTGCAATCGCTTCATCCTGGGTATTATGCTGATGTACATGCAGCCCTGTAAGAAGGTCCTACAACTTATTGGGAATATTTGTAGGTTGGTGGCAGGATTGTCACTCCAGCCACCGGGAAAAAAAAACTCATTGTTCCTTTCGGACTAGTGTGGTGCTGAGGCGCGGCTCGGCAGCACGCAGGTTCCCATCCCTGAGGTGGTTTGTCCTGTGGTGGGTGCGGCAATGCTGTAACCAGCCCACCCTGCTCACTTACCTCAATAACTATATAACCACAGTACCGCCGTTACGCGATATGAAATATGACACTTACGATCGTCAGCGATGCGTACATATAATTCTGGGATATAGATACGGTTGCTTACTTGGTATAACATTACACAGAGATCTCCAACACGCTGCTACTGCCTTTCTTTTTTAATACATAAAACATTGTATGTACTTACAAACATTCAAAGAGCAACAAACGGTGAATATCACAAATTATACTGTAATAGCGTAATGTGTGTG
>JAODLC010000042.1:1147176-1166237 GCA_026781145.1 Hippopotamyrus pictus | reverse complement strand
GCTCAGGGTGCCCAAGGTAAGACGCTCAGGGTGCCCAAGGTAAGACGCTCAGGGTGCCCAAGGTAAGACGCTCAGGGTACCCAAGGTAGGACGCTCAGGGTACCCAAGGTAAGACGCTCAGGGTACCCAAGGTAAGACGCTCAGGATGCCCAAGTAAGACGCTCAGACCCCACAGTGATGTTTCTTTTCCACCAGTCTTTTAATGATAAAGATACAGTGTGCTCTTATACTAACAAATATTGTATAACACTAACAATTATATATTGTATGTTTTATGTGATCCAAGTCATTTTCAGCATTGTTTATATAATTTGGGCTTATGTGTTGTCTGTGAATTTCTGTGCGTCGTGTGTGAGTTTCTTTGACATTTGGGTCTCGGCGATCTTTTGCAAGTTCCAAAAATATTCACATTTAATTGTTCACGGCCACCTTGCGAATAACCAAAACCACGAACGTCAAATTCACTTATTTGGAGGGATAACTGTAAAACTCATTCAGATTTACAAACACATTAGAAATGGTGCAACAGATTGAATGACTTCACAGTGGAAAATACACTATAAATGTCCCATCAACCCATTCTCCAGTATCTGCCAGTCCATACTGCCCTATCAGCACCACCTAACCTCATACAATTCCATCAGCACCACCTAGTCTGTAGCTGTGTAGGGTCTGAGTTTCAGTAAAAGTGTCTTTGACTGACAGATGAATGTGTTTCCACGTTTCTCATGTGTGATTTTGTGCCAGTGGGCTGCTATCGGGGTTTGGGTGGAGCCATTGCAGTGAGATTCTGTGGTGCTTCTGCTGTGTTGACACCTCCTGGAGGCATGTTTGGAACACACTGGAATGCACGGTGCTGACTAGCACGCAGGAATTCTTACCTGCGTCGTTTTGCCTTTCCTGAACCTTCTTGTACTTTGGCATCAAGCACGGATCTGCTGACAGACAGACTTTCACCGGCGGTTTCTGCAGGGCTGGCAGCTGAGGGTGGGGTCGGTGCGCCTGTTTGGGCCCGAGGTGCCATGACGGGGGCTTCCCCCGGCCCTGCTCTGTAATTAAGCAGGAAGCCATCAGGACACTGTTTCCTGTGTGTGTTTCTGCAGGTGTCTGCCATTGTGCGCCCGTTTCTGCATCACCTGAGGCTATAAGGCAGTAACTCACGCACTCCCGGGGCCTGCCACACGAAAGAGAATGAGCCGTTTCAGCTACTTCATGCTAACACACGCTCCTGGTTTGGGTGGGGTTGCTGTGGCCCTAGTGGTGTGGGACGGGTTCTTTTGTCCAGGTCCATCTACACCCAACATGTTTCAGGTTGCTCTGCTTCTGACTCTGCTATAGAATAGAATAATGAAACTTTATTAAGTCCCATGGACATGTCACTATTCAAACTAAGTTCGAACTGGTGACCTCTTAATCACAGGCATTATCCTGCTGAACCGCACACCGTGCCGGTAGCATTAAAGTTCCCTGCTTCTGTCTCTTTATCTCATTTGTTGCATGTTGGATAGTTCCTTCATTTGCTCTCAGTCTCCTTCCCCCGCTACGCCTTGTGCCTATATATTTAAACGTAATTAAACATATATGAGAATGTCAGTCTTTGTTGTTCCGCATGGCTGATTCCTGGGTACATTGTTATTTAAGGTTAGCGGTCATATTTCACAGAACCAGTTTTACGTAACATTATCTTATTCTTAAGATTAATTTTTGTTTTCTGTTTCTGTAGAGAAGCACAGCTTTTACCTGTCTCAGTTCCAGGAAGAATGAAGCGTTTATATGTATTTCTTTACATCTGAGTGTTTTCCTGATCAGTTGATACTCGAAGTGATCCGTCGATCAATCAGTCAGTCACTTGAGGTCTGGCTTTTTTTCGTGGGGTTACATTTCGGTGTCTACTACTGCCACCCAGACCTTTAACCAGCCCGAAAGCTGCATTCTCCCCATCATAATCACGCAAATCTGTCTTTCTTTAACGACTGGCTGAAGAAGAGATACACAGGAGAGGAGGGACAAAAAAACTCTCTGTTAGGTGAGATCGTTCAGCTCAGCGGCTGTGACCTTCGGTGGGGATACGTTGACCCGTCTGGTCCATTACTGCCTTGGCCACATGTCAGACGGTGCCAGGGGCTGAGTGGCCTCGTCACTAGCGATGGTCTCTGCAGCCATCTCGCAGGGTTGCTGTTTGCACAGACGAACACGGGGGGGGGGACATCATGGCTTGGTAAGAGAGTCGGTCCTGCCAAAAGATCATTAGCTGCAGAGCCATAGTGGTGCCGGCACAGGAAGCAGTTCTCTCCAGCTCACACAGTACCAGTGTGGCGTGTTGTCAGGGGGCCATTTTGGCTGGTTTAATTATCCGGGTCCGGGGCATGGAGCCCATTTCAGAACTGATGGTCTGACTTTAATTTTGGCTCCTTTCATTCTGCAATTTCCTGCCTTTAGTGTGGTTGTGTGAATACCATAAAATCAATACACTTACAAATGCTTATTCTCTGCATATGACTCTGCCTTTCCATCAGCGGATAGTAATCTCTGACATTCCTGCTCATTGCCCTTACAGATATACGAATGTCACAAAGACACACACAATCTTGCACATCTGGATCCCGCTTTAGGGAGCTTTTATGAAGTAATCCTCATTGTTCGAACAATGATGCCCATTTTCTGTTTGCATTGAAAGACCGTGATTTCTGTATTTTTCAGTTGTTGCATGTTACGTGTGCACTTCAGTGGCAGTCAGGATTGGATAGATCCCGCTTTTCAGCTCTGAACAGGGGGAGACACGTCCTCCCATGCATAACGTGCACGGTGCCAGGTTTTCCTGCCCTTGAGTCAGTTCTGAAGGTTTGATAACCTCATTAAAATGTGGGGAGCGGTTTTTAAGGTAAATCGATGCTGAGGCTTGCCTTGCCTGTATGGCTGAGGTGAAATGCGCTCACAGGCTGGTGATAACACCATCTCCCGGGGTCACGCAAACACCACGGAATGGGGGTGTGCCGCCATGTGCAGGATGTCCTCCTGAGTCATTCCGCCCAACAGATGTGCCCCCCTAAACTCGTATCTGTTTGTGGGTTTCAGGGTTTAATCAGTAACGAGGTCCGGAGGACTGTGGGTGCAAGTGATGTCGACAAAATAATAGTCACAGGAGCAGGCTGTTTTAGTAGAGTAGAGAGAACCTCAAGTCGACACTGACTCTCTCGTTTTACACTATGCGGCCTGGGGGGGGGGGGGGGGGGGGAGCTGGGCGGCTATGAATACCTCTGCTTCACAGCTTAACCACGTCCTTTGGCTCTGTGGTCCACAGCTTCCTGAAACACCTTGATTTAATTCTCATTTTCACATTTCCTTGTTTCTCTTAAGCTCATCATGGCCAACGTAGAGCGCTTTCTGTGGCCATTGTCCTTCTTAGTCGAGGGTTAAGTCATAAATGAGTGAAACCATTGGTCTTTGGGTACCTCCTCCCCTCCGTCTGAAACCCTTTCCTGTTTCTTTCTGTTTTGCTTGCTGGTGTTTCGTTGGGTCTCAGTCACACCCTTGTTTATGGTGAAACTGCAGCTGGTTTATACTGAAATCACTGCTCAGGCAAAAAAAGAACTGTCACAGGAACCTTGCGAGAATCACGCCTTTACATCGCTTAGGAAGCAGCAATGACAGGGCCTGCTGTGCTGCTTACTGAGGCGTGCGTGGCGCGGGCATCCAGATGAAGGCCGAATGTAGAGCAGCACGAGCAGATGGTGCTGGAACAGGTACGAGTGTGTGAGCTTTCTGATTGTAGAGCGGCTGCTTTTCGGAAAAGCGGCACTGATTGCGGAGCATCTGTGCTAGAATGGAGTTCATTAATGTGATGGATCTGTGGGGCTCGAAACTCGCAAGTGGATGTCAAACTGTTCTGTGTATTTGCCTGGGTGGCGACATCTTTGTCTAAGACCCTGAGCTTTCCACAAAAACACAGTCCTGTATAAGTATACAAGTCCAAAAACACCAGGAACATCAAAACCAGACAAATTCTGGAAATAGTGAAGAGCATACGCAGAGCAAACGTGTTGGACTCTCTTTAGCTGATGACACACAATCCAGAAACAAGCTAGGAGCTGAATGAACAAAGTGCATCTTGGATACTACGACGGGAAATAAATGAAAGAACTGTAGTGCTGAGTGAACAGGCAGCTGACAATGAAAATGACTTGGAGACAGAGCAGTGAGAGAGCGAGCAGGTCCCTGATGCTCCCCGCTGGCCTGGGTGATGTTGGGGTTAAACATTCTCGCTGTGTGTATGGCTGCCCCTGGTGAGCAGTCCTGTGAGGATGTGCAGTAACGTCTTCGCTCCGTATGAGCGCGCAAACCAGGCTGGGATTAGCCTTCCAGGAAAAATGCGGAAAGTCCCTGCCTTTCAACAGGATTGTCGCGGCTCCGGGCCCCGCCTGCAGAGGGCCCCTTGGGGGCGAGCATGCTGGAACAGATTTGAAGTCAGGGGGGCAGGGGGCCAAGAATACGGGCAGCAGAACCATGAAGGGGGCATTGAGGTGGTGGGACACAGAAGGGCCTGTTCATGGGCAAGGGGTGCGTCCACAGACGGGGCAGGGGACTCATTTAGGGGAGGAAGTGGTGGAGTGAGGTATGACGGATGCTTAAATGGATCTCTTTTACTCCGCAAAAACAAACAGGGAAATGTTTACCTTTCTGTCCACTTTGGATTCAAAACCTGCCAGGCTCTATATGATCGAGTCCAGAGCAGATGAAGAGGAGCCCTTTTCAATGCTAAGAAAATTGTATCTACATCCATCCATTCATCCATCCATCCATCTTCTAACAACTCATCCCCATCAGCTGTGTGGTTATATATAGGGGTAACACCAGTCTGCTAGTGTGCTAGGATTAAGACTGTCATTGTAATTCTTTATTTCACTGTAGTATGGATGTATTCTGCGTATCATCCATGAGCTTCAGAGACGGCTACTCAGGTGAGCTGTCCGTATTTATCTCTGACCTGACGCTGGTGCAGGAAGGTCAGTGCAGACCAGGGTTCCTCTGCGCGTTCTGATGATTTCTTAATCCAACGTATCTCATACACGGTGACACCGGTTTGGACGGGAGATGTTCATCTTCTCCTCTAGATGTCAGTTTGTTCTGCTCATCAGAATCTGGCTGCGTGAATTTCTGAAGGAACCGTCCATCCAGATCGACATTCCCTAACATTCCCCATAGAAACTGTATTCTTATACCATGTCGCTTTATCGGAGGAGAATAATAGTGATATATTAAACTTATGCAGTGCTATTTAAAACCCAAATGTGCTCACAAAATTCAAGATAGACATACAAGGCAAGCAGGCAGACAGACACAAGCACACAGCGATGAGCAGGATGGGAGGGTAATCATTCGTTACGCAAAAATGGATCGTTATTCTAGGAATGAAGGGATGAAACTTGTTATTGTAGACATTACAATGTGTATAGACAACAGAGAGTCAAAGTTCCATATCAGAGCATTTAGCTGTATGTGTGTGTGTGGCCAGTACTTGTGTGAACAGTAGCAGTGTGACAGTGTGTGTGTACTGAAATTGTGCGTGTGTATGTGTCTGTGTGCATGTGTGTGGGTCGTTTTGCATATATTACATTGTGGGGACCTTTTGAGAACATTTTTCCAGTCCCCACATGGGAAAACCGAATTTATTAAAATCTGTGACTACAATTAAATAAGTCATAAGTCTTGTATTTTTTTTTTATTATTTTTTTTTTGTTACAAATGGTTAAATTTAGGGCTGGGTTAGGGGTCAAGGTTATCATACTTAAGATGAAGGATTTGCACATAGAAATGAATGAATGATCCCCACAGAGATATGAATGCAAATGTGTGTGTGTGTGAGAGAGAGAGAGAGAGAGAGAGACCTTGTGTGAAAAGGCTGGTGAGAGGATGGATGACAGGAATGAAGATGGACTGAAACATCAGGAACAAAAGAACCAGAGAATGAGAACAGAAGCTGGAGAGCAGTAGGCAGAGTCTGAGGAGTGTGGCCAAGCAGGGCAGGCTGGCAGAGGGGCTGGCCCTGCCTCTCCTTCCTGAAACGTGGCCGCTGGACTGCGGCACACATGTGGAACAGTTTACCGTAATGGAGGTCGAAATTAGCGGCGGTTTGAAGCTGCCTGCAGCCATAGGCTGTAATTAAGTGCCTCTGTGGAAAGAGAGGAGGGAAAGAAACAGGGGGAGGGGAGCTTTGGAGGCGCATGTGTGTCGGGTACATGTGCTTCCTGTCCTGGGCAGAAAGATGCCCTGCCGCCCCATACTGCCCCCCGGTGCCCGTACCGAGTCAGTTCACCTCCAGTTGTTCTGCTTGCTTCAGCAGTTCAGCTGTGCACGCTGCCTGCTCTCTTTTTTTCCCCCCTCTGTGAATTTATTAGCAGCAGTTTTCATATGTTTTCCCGATTCGCCAGCCGCAGCAGTTCCAAAAGCATAGAATTTTCTGGACTCCCGTCTTCCAAAAACCACATTAGAAAATGAGGCCACAGACGCCATCCGCTTATACAGTCACCCTGGAGACGGGCAAGTGAAGGGGGCAGCTTCCTGGGGGCCTTCCTGCAGGGAGACAGATAGCCCTCAGCCCTGGCCAACCGACGGGGTGAGATCCAGGCAGGAGACAGGATGGGGAATCTGAGCTGGACCGGTACGGAGGAGGGCATCCGGAGGTGTTACATGGATGGCCAGTCGAACCCGTGTCTGGGCCTTGGGTCCCAGGGCGATTGGGAATGGGCCGGCCTCCATGTTAAGTTGGCACTGAAGTCCTTTATAGCAGAGTTCTACTGATTTAAATCATATGGTAAAGCATGGAATCACATCACAGTCTGGAGGACTTTCCAAACTGTAGAAATGAGATCCCGCCCTCTCCCCTCAGCTTAAGTGCACAGGGTTGAATATGCTTTGGCAAAATTTAGGCCAAGCTACAGCATTGCTCTGCATGTGCCTCTGAAAGCAGCGCTGGAGGTCAGTGGTGGAGATCAGCAGTAGAGATAAATGGTAGAGATGAGGGGTGGAGATGAGGGGTGGAGATGTGAGGCATGCGCATGATGTTCTGGTGTCTCACCCAACCCCACACGTGCTATATTTGTGCCTTTGACGGGGTGCAATGCCCAAAAAATTGTGGTTTAATGCGTGTTTGTACTGTTCATTGTGTTTATTATTCATATGCCCTCTGAAGTCCTCTCCTCCCTCCTCTTCCCTTTGCTTGTTTTTTTCTTACTACTCCTGTGTTTTTAAGCTTAAGAGCAGATGTTTGACCTATTCAGGTACAGACCATGTGGGCCGGCTGCATTTGCATTTATTTCTAAAGAAACTGATATTAAGCAGCAGACTCCATGATTCAGTAATTATAGCCCAATGATGGTAGGCTTAAATTTTCTCACCCTCGTCTTCACTCTTCTCTCCTCCCTTTTGGGTTCTGCAGCTGAAAGAAGCCCCACCCACAGCGAGCCTGGCCACCGACTTGTCCTGCTCACACCAGGCCTCACAGCTGCAGCAGCCAGTAGAGGGCAGCGGTAATCGGTGTGAGATCCACGTGTCCGGCCTGGGAAACTGACGCTCCTGCTGCACGGAGCCGGATTTACTCTCCGTTTGCCATGGCGACCAATCGGGAACGGCAGGTGGGCCACATGACTGGCTTCCCACCGGCTGTCTACCCATTCGCTTTCAACTCCATCAGAAGCCACTCCCCCTTCGACCTGCTAGCCAATAGCAGCCTTTTTGGCCGGTTTGGGGCAGACCTACCTAAGGAGATGGCAGCACTTTGTAAGTGAACTTTTGATTATTGATATTTCTGCGTGTGACATACTCTCATGGTGACATCCTGTTACTGCTGGGTACTTGCAACTTCACAATTTTTACAGTGGCACATACAGTGATGCTTCCTTACTGCACACATATAGGCATTTGTGTGTGGAATGCAGTGTGAGTGAGGGCGTTGTGTAGGATGCAGTGTCTGTAATACAGACAGTGTGTGTGAGGGCTTTGTGTGGGATGCAGTGTGTGTAATACAGATGGCATGTGAGAGGGGTTTTGTTGGATGGAGTGTGTGTAATACAGACGGCATGTGTGAGGGTTTTGTATGTGATGCAGTGTGTAAAATACAGACAGTGTGTGAGGGCTTTGTATGTGATGGAGTGTGTGTAATACAGACAGTGTGTGTGATACTGACAGTGTGTGAGGGCTTTGTGTAGGATGCAGTGTGAGTACAGACAGTGTGTGTGAGACAGAAAGAGGTGAAAAGAATGTCACAGATGTCTGTATGATGTCATGTAACTCTGAAGGTTTTAGACACCTTCAGTTTTGAAACAGGTTATTTGTAAATACGGTGGAATCTGTTCAAAGCAGAGCAGTAGGACAGCCGTAGTATAGCGCCATCAGGCAAAGGCACTGAGTAGTTTGGCAACAGTCATTAATCTCCTATTTAAAACATTTGGATTCTCTAATAGTTTTGTTTCAGCCTGGTTTATTTGACTTGGGTCGTGCTGCGTGATATTTATTTACAGGTTTGATTTGAAATCTGTCAACTCTTTTCATATCTAAGCTGACTCTGGGATTTCCTGCAGGTGATATTCTGTACAAAGCAGATACCTGATGTATTTGCTTTTATTTCTAAGGCTGTGATGCAGTTACTCTTTGATGGCTTGTTGTTCTTTTATACAGTCCTGGATCGATAGCAGTTCTCTAAGCGTCATTCTCAGTTTACTAAAGAAAGTTTGTTTCAGATTTTTGTTCAGGTTCATTGGGCCAGATGAATTCATAAGACTTCACTGAAGTTCATTTTTGAACAGGCCGAGCTGACAATTTTCAGGTTTCAACTACAATTTTCGGTAACAATTTACATAATCCATACCTACATTATGCATTCATTATGTATTCATAGGACATTTATAAAAAGCATGTAAATATATTTACATCCTAACATACCTTAACTGCTTTAATATCTATTAATAACAAATATTGTATGATTATACGAATATAGACACACACACACACACACACATACACATACACATGCACACATAGTCACACATGCATATTTTCATAATAATCACCTCCATCTCCTATTAGAATTTCAAAGACCTCTTCCAGGAACAAGCTAAGCTATACTTGGGATTTGACCAAATTCCTCAGTCTTGTTATTCTTCTGTCTCTGCAAGCCAAGCACCTCATTGAGGAGTAAAAGCAGAGCTGGAAGGGAAAATGTGCGCAGCAGATTAATTACAGAGCAAACAGCTTTCATCACTGTATTCTGACAAGCATATCTGAGCTGAAACAGCTCCGTAAAGGAAGGGGGTGCCTCTCGACCCCACTGCGGCTGCATCATTTGGAGTAACGCCCACTGGAACAAGCATCTTTTGTCTGATTGGATAGACTCTTTCTAGGACACCTACCTAAAAGCATCCAATAGCAACCTGCTGATTTTGTGAGCAAGGCACTGCTTACAAGCAGACATCAGAGCAAAGCTCAGGTTGATCTATACAAACATCGTAGCCCATAGGAAGAAAGTTGTACTGTGACGGACAGGCTGCCCATCTGTGTGGGCTGGTCGGGGGGGTGGAGCCAATTAGTGTAATTTATTTCCCCTTTTGGCTGTCACATGGGTGTTGTGTTGGGGCCTTTGGATGCAGTCAAGTTGCTTTTGAAGTCCTTCAGTTGGAAATCGTGCTTCAGTTTCATATTGGTCTGTTATGCTCGTATTTCTTTTTTACTTATTGTAATGCACAGCTCTTTGATTTATAATGTGCTGCCTTATTTGTCGTGGCCTAAGAACTGGTTTTGACAAAGAGGCCTACCCCTAGACAAATAACAGGGAAGGCAAGATGTTATGGGTAGAAAAGCAGCCAATGCCGTATCTACCTGAGCTAGGGTTAGGTTTAGGGTTAGGGTTAGGGCACTCAGCTCTTCTCGGGGAGCCCTGATATCTGCTGAACAGAGCAGTAGTGGAAAAAGTACTCAGTTTTCATACATGAGTAAAAGTTCAGATACCACACCAAAATGTTACTCAAGCAGAAGTAATCACTCAGTAAAATACTACTCAAGAAAACGGTAACAAAAATCTGATTTTGAAATACTTAAGTATCAATAGTAAGAAGTACTACATATTGAAATCTATTGATCTTACAAAAAAAAGCTCTCCTTTTAAATTCACTGAGGACAGGTGTGAAGTGTAAGACACAGTGCATCACAATAAGGAAAACTGAGACACGAGGATAAGTGAATATTTTCTTTTGATTCACAAAGTAGGATGTTTGTAGATAGTTTGGTCAAAGCTGGAGGTTACACAGCAGGGTCATTTGTGATGTCAGGAACGCACTAGGCCTGTGAGATATGGTGATGTTACAGGTAATCGACGATATCAAACTAGTGTTTATAAATGTGGGTCATTATGGTGATGCACGGTGTATAAAGTTTGATTTTTAGGCCTTCATTGTAAGAATCATAACTAAATCATCCTGCCAATAGATCCATTTTTCACAGAGATTTAAAAAAATGATCAACGGCAAGTATTAACATCTGCTGTTTAGCAGATTATCTGTATATCAGTTTTTTCATGCTTTCACGTTTTTCACGTCCCTACTAGGTGCCCCCTTTGTGTGTATGTGTATGTGTGTGTGTGTCCTTGGGGGGTGGAGGGGTTGATGATGGATGATCTATTATTGTTTATCCCAACATTTTTTAAATTAAAATATTTATAAAATAAGTTTTTTCATTATCCAGCCCTAACTAGTACCACTAGATCTGGCATAAATGTGTCTTGTCATGTCCAGCACAGCGCTCAGTGGAATCTGATACTGCTGGCCTTACACCAAATGACTTTTTAAATGATTTCACTGTCTCAGAAAAATTTCCAATATCGGGATAAAATCATGAGAGTTTTGCTGGAAGTGAGCGAGCTCCCGTCTCCTTGATCGTTTGCTGTGAGGATAGCTGTCAGTTTTTTGCTCATCTTGGCATTTCAATAAAATCCACCATGTTTAATAGTATCGTAGGTCTTTAGTCTTGGCTCATACACATAGTGACGTGGACATTGTGAACAACCAATGGGTGAATACAACACTGAGTACAGTATTTACAGTAGACAGGTACAGTACTTACAGTAGACAGGTACAGTATTTTGAATGCAACACTGCACTTCTAAGTTACTCATGTAATATATTGCACTACGTTGTCTAATGTGCAGTGTTATTTTTCTGTGCAAAGAAAATTGAATAAACATTTTGCACTGTACTAAATATTCATACACTTTGCTGTAAAAATGTATACAGTAGCAGTGAAACATTCTCTGTAGCACAAAGGTACAGCAACAGGAGTCTGCGATTGTTGAAGTCTTGCAAATAGTGACACTGCAACATCCCCAATCTCTACCAAATCATAGTCTAGGGCAGGGGTGTCAAACTGCAGTCCTGGGGGGCCGCAGCCCCGTGTAGCTTAGTTGTTTCCCTGTTCCACCACAAATGATTCAGCTCAACAGCTATGTGGTAATTAGCACAAGAAGTTGAATCAGGTGTGTTAAACGAGGGGAAACCCAAAAATGTGCAGGGCTCCGGCCCTCCAGGACTGGAGTCTGACACCTGTGGTCTAGGGTGTCAGACTTTAGTCTTTTCAGAGTCTTTTCAGAGTCTTTTCAGAGTCTTTTCAGTCTTGTAGTGTAGGGTTAGCATAAGCAGGAAGCACAGCACAGTTATTAATCCTACCTGCTGCTCCACTCAGTTGCACTGCATGTTTTTCTCAAACAGTATCTTTTTAATCGTGTGAGTAACAATGGTTTTGTGCTGAATGTAGCAGAGTAAAAAAAATCATTATTTTGCTCAGAAATATTGCAGATGAAAAGTTGGAACAACTTGAAATACTCAAGTAAAGTACAAATCAGGGAAAAAAAGTACAGTATTGAAGTATTTGTTCTTTGTTACCTTACGTCTCTGGTCATTTTCACCAATGATCTGAGATGAAAACAGCAATTACACAGTGCTTTAAGTGAACATAACTTCCCTGAATCTGCCCTCTACTGCCCCCTGGAGAGTGTACTACAAATCCACCTTCCTTATGTTGGATACACACACATACACAAAGCCAAAATGCTGATATATATGCCAGCACAAATATATTCACGCATGCTGCCATAATTAAAAACACCCGTGCTCTAAGCTGATAGACACATGCAAGCACATAGTGGTTACACAGACTTCAGGAGTCCTGGGGGTTCAAATTAGAGACATTCTGGTGGTAAGTGGTTTAAGATGGAATGGAAAAAGGAACATTCTGGAATGAATGCCACATGGAAAAAGGCAGGAGTGAAATAAAGGTTACTGTAATGTTGATGGTGCAAAGCACAAACAGCTCATTGTGCGTAATTATTTATTTATATATAAAGCTGCAGTGCAGAGTTTGGGTGGTAGCCCGGGTCTCCTTAACTGGCAGTGCGTGTGTGTGGGGGGGCATGGATATATTACATTGTGGGGACCAAATATCCCCACAATGTGATAAAAAACCTGTTATTTTCATGTTGTGGGGACCTTTTTTTCCAGTACCCACAAGTCTTCAGTTTTGCATTTCGTTTGGCTACTTATGGTTAATGTTAGGGCTGTTAGGGTGTGTGTGTGTGTGTGTGTGTGTGTGTGTGTGCTCTAGCGTTTAGTCGCCACTCTCCTGGCCAGGTCTCTCAGATTGGCTCACCATTTTCCAGCCCCTTCCGGACCTAAACTGTCTTCCATCAGAACGTTTCTCTTCTCTGGCTTTCCTGAGTAAAGTGTAGTTACGCTCACATTTCACACAGTCATCGTGAAAGTGCCATTGTGAGCAGGCAGCTGGTACGTTGCTGATCATGCCGGCGAAAACGGCTCTTTCTCTATGTGTCACCAACTAACTGACGGCACCGGCCAGCTCTCACTTACTCACACCAGAGAAAAACAACATGCAGAGGAACGTAGGGCATTCGCTCCTTGCATCTGCTTGCCTGTGTACCTTCCCGTCTGTCATCCCTCGGCCCTGGGCTCTGCTTCCTGTCTTTACCTTCATTCTTCAGTCACCTTTATCTGTAGCATCAAGGGACAAGGGTCAGTCAAGACGGCATCATTGTGGGGACCCCAGCAAAGCTGCAGGCTGTTTGTCAAAGAGAAACATGCTTGTGGCCATTCCAGAGCCCACCTTTAAGGTATACACAGGTTTATGTTAATAAAACGACTGATATTCATCCAGCTTCCATATTGCACCCCTTATCCAGTAGGGGGGGCCAACGAGTATAGGCGTCCATTGGCTTGGTGGGAGTGAACTGTGAGCCCGCTGTGTGGTGAAGGGTGCCATACTGGAGAGCAGGGAAGGGGGAGGAGTATGGCCTTGCTAGGGGTGGGACTTGCACAGGCAGCGGGGGAGAGGCGATTTGCAAATCAGACGCAGTGATTGCTGAAAACCATGTGTGCCGGTATTGAATAACCTCAGCGTAAAGTCATGTGAGCGAAAAGAGCCGCTGTGGGCGATGGCCAAGGCTGATGGCGCTGAGAGACGCTGCACAGATTAGTGCTTTTGTGACTAGCCTTTGATCACGATCCCTCAGTTGAAATGGGCTCCGCCTCACCAGCCGGGTCCCTGCAGCGCCCGCTCTGCCTTGGGTGTGAATCCCGTCGAAGCCGCGCGGCACGCCTGAGCTGTAGGCTGACGGCTCATGCGTTTCAGCCCGCTGATAAGATCGGGTGCTTTTTAACGGTCAGGATCTGTCGCGGCCGCTCCCAGCATCACCTGGGATGATGGATGTGCCACTGATGGAATGTGGTCTGTTTTGGGAGCGTGCAGACGGACTCGGGGAGCCGGTCACGCCTCGGCGACTGGGGGCTGGAGGCTGCTGGGAAAGCACGGGTTGCCCTCCGAAGGAGGCCAGGGGGGAGCCACACGCAGAGGGAGACGGGACCGGGGAACGTGGGAACTGCCAGCGACAGGAATGGGAGCAAAAACACAGAGCTGAGGCTCTGTCACCTCTGCACTGTGACTCCAATTTACACACAAAGCAAGAAAACATGAGAGCCTGTTTATCCCAGAATACAGCCCTGCTTTCCTCTCTGTGCGCACAGAGTGAGGAGGGAACCACCCCAAGCTGAGGGAGAGAGCGAGGGAGGGAGACTAGAGGAGAGGAGTAGGTATGGCTGAGGTAAAGGGGGGGGGGAGAGGACGAGGAGACAGCAGAGGGGAAAGAAAACAGCAGGAAATGCAACGGGGCAAGGGGGATGGAAACGGCACGAAGCAGAAGACGAAGCTGTTTGCGTGTAATACAAGACAAGTGGAAGAGAAGGGGTTTGCTGCTGGTAGGAAGAAGAGGCTGAATTATCGTGTGCGGAGAAAAACAACATGATTCGGGCCCCGGGATCAACGGGCGAGTAGAGCGAGAAAACAAAAGGAGGGACCAAGAGAAGCAAGCGAAGTAAGCGAGCAGGAGAGGGCCAAGACAAGTTTGGGGGAAAGTTAGGGATCCAGTGGGGGTTTCACAGAGAGTTCAGCCTGGGGTAGGCGGGATTCTGGGGGGGTCAGAACTGGGGGAGGGAGCGTGTGTGTTAAATATCGAAACCTACTGTACTGACTCTCCTGGCTTCATGGAAGAGACACCTACTGTGAAATGAGTCCTGTTTCGATTAAAGAGTGAATCCATATAAAAGTATCACACAAAGAAAGAGAATCAGCCAAAATAAGGTCAAACCTTTAATAATCTTTCATGAGATTGTATAAGAGGAACCACAGGTGTAGGTGTATCAGGGACATTTCAGGTGAAGCTGATTGGCTGATTAGTAATATCTCTATCAGAGTATCTTAGCTGGTTTAGCTTTACGACCCACAGATTTTGATGATGTTCATCATATCTGTATAATCCATAAAGCTTGGTGGGGTGGGGGTACTGATGATTAAAGAACAAAAACTTTCTGACATTAGAAAAAAAAAAAATGTTTTTAAACTACATATCATGCAATAGATTTGAAATGGTCCCATGAGTTATGGAACTGTGTTTTGTGCAGTTGCCATGTGATTTGGGGGGTGGAGTTATCTTCTTAGTAAGTAATTGGTGCTTCAAAATATTCACGTAGAGAATGGCTACTTTAGAAATGTATAAAGGCTTCTGGTAAATATGCATTATAATGCAATAATATACAAAGCAGTTATTAAGCTGACAGACTTGCTGAATTTAGAAAGCCTGATCAACATCTTCCCCCATCATTCATCCTCTGCAGGAGCTCTGCCTCCCTCTCTCTGTGACTCTCTGCTGGAGCTGTCTCCCTCTGTGTGACTCTCTACAGGAGCTCTGCGTCCCTCTCTGTGTGACTCTCTGCAGGAGCTTTGACTCTCTCATCTCTCTGTGACTCTGCAGGAGCTTTGACTCTCTCATATCTCTGTGACTCTCTGTAGGAGCTTTGACTCCCGCTCTCTGACTCTCTGCAGGAGGTCTGCCTCCCTCTTGCTTTGACTTTCTGCAGGAGTTTTGAGTCTCTCATCTCTCTCCGACTCTCTGCAGGAGCTCTGCCTCTGCTTGTCTATGACTCTCTGCAGGAGTTTTGACCCTCTCATCGCTCTGTGACTCTCTGCAGGAGCTTTGACTCTCTGACTCTGACTCCCTCTGACTCTCTGCAGGGGGTCTGCCTCCCTCTCTCTGTGACTCTCTGCAGGAGCTTTGAGTTGCATCTCTCTGTGACTCTCTGCAGGAGCTCTGACTCCCTCTCTCTGACTCTCTGCAGGTGGTCTGCCTCCCTCTCTCTGTGACTCTGCAGGAGCTTTGACTGTTCCATCTCCCTGTGACTCTCTACAGGAGTTCTGACTCCCTCTCTCTGACTCTTTGCAGGAGGTCTGCCTCCCTCTGTCTGTGAAGCACTGTTGACGTGCAGCTTTAAATTCTGGCAGCTTTATTCCTGTGAATGTCTACATAATGCTATTAAATAAAATATATCAGGTTTAGAGAAGAACAGAATTGACAAATTACCTTGAGGAAAGACCATTTTTATACACTGATTCAGTGGGAATACCTGGGAAGGTGATACAGCTTCAAAATATATGGAAAAAGGAACTACAGGAAAGTTCATAAAGGGAAATGAAATGGAGGGTGGGTACACAAAAAGAAAAAAAAAAAACAAAAAGCAAAAGAAAATGAGAGAGGGCAGAGTGTTTATAGAAAGTCTTGCCAGAAGCACAGATTGACAGGAAATGGTGTCTTTGCTGGCGCTGCCGGGCTGTACCACCTTCACCCAGCTAATGGGGGGAGACATCTTCAGAACAGCTTCAGGACACTGGAGAGTCTGTCATGGGTGGGGGGGAGTGAAGGGATTCATAGGCTTTTTTTTTTCTTCAAAAGCCGTGCTTCACACAAGGCTAATCGAATCCATGAAATTTTACATGTCGTGTGTGTGTGTGTGTGTGTGTGTGTGTGTGTGTGACTGTGTAAAAATTATATATGATATCCATAAGTAAAATTTATATATGATCTCTTAACGACAGACCCAGAGAGGTATAACCCCCATTGTTAGTTTTAGATACTCTCGTTGCTAACACTGGTCCATGTGTGCAGACTTTTCTCTGGCAGCGACTGAAGCATAAAGGGGAATGTTCTGGGTGGTGATGGCTAGATATCAGCGTGCATTAGCCCCTCATGCGGTCCTGGTCGCACACGGTCATACTTGCTCTGTTTGCCCGGCTGCGCGTCTCCTCTGCGCACAGCCTGAACACGCCCTGTCCTGGGACCCTGTGGGTGCACTTTAATATGGTTATGATTAGCGCTGGGGGTGGGGACTCTCACAAGGAAATGGGAGGGGGTGCAGCATGATGGATGACCGGGAGGGGGCTGTTTGTTTGTCATTGTAATGGAGGATAAAGAAGAAAGATACGGCGAAACAGAGAAAGGGAGGCAAACTGAAGCTACTCCCGTGAGCACATGAGCCCGCCCCGAGGCCACTCTCCACATCCCTGTCTCTCTCCCTCTCTCTCTCTCTCTCTCTCTCTCTGTCTCCCATCCGTCCCTGCCCTCTCCTCCACCCCCCCTCCCCCCCAGCAGTTGGTTCGCTCCGCAGTGTCGCGAGGCAGACAACGCTGTGATGAGCTGCTATTTAGGTCTGTTACAGCAGGCAGAAGGTAGCGTACCAGGAACAGCCGGCGGGCAGGGCTGAAGCGGCGCTCAGGCAGGGCTCAGGAGCGTGGGCAGGGCAGGGCAGCGGCGGGCAAGCTGAGGCAAGGCTCAGGAAAGTGGGTAGGACAGCAGCTTGGGCAGCTCAGGGCAGTGGAGGGCAGTGAAGTAGAGGGTAAGGGCAGAAGAGAACCAGTGCCAGGGGCTTAGCAGGCACACGGGCCCACAGAGCTGAGACGGGGTCTGGAGCACCAAGGAGAGCCGACAGCTTTATTTTTCAGCAGGGGGGCACTATGTTTGACTGCATGGAGACCCTGGGGATGGGGCATCGGCAGCTGTACGATGTCACTGACAGGGGTCCCTGTGTCCTGCGCAAGAGCGCCCCCTTCTTCCTGGGACTGGAGTCCTTCACCTGGACCGGTGCCGCCAGCGTTCCTTGTAAGTGGACCCGGTCCGCATAAACTCTGTGCAGGACTCAGGTGTACAGGATTCTGGGCCTGCAGGCTCTGGGGCCAACACCAGGGCTGCTACATAGATACCAGTGTTCAGCAGTTAGTTTTCATGCATTTGTTTGTGCCTTTGCTGTAGCACCTCCTCAGTGTTCAGCGGTTAGTGTTCATGTGTTTGCTCGTGCCTCAGTTACGGCACCTCCTCAGTGTTCAGTAGTTAGTGTTCATGTGTTTGCTTGTGCCTTGTTACAGTGCCTCCTCAGTGTTCAGCAGTTAGTGTTCATATGTTTGCTCATGCCTTTGTTACGGCACCTCCTCAGTGTTCAGTAGTTAGTGTTCATGTGTTTGCTTGTGCCTCGTTACAGTGCCTCCTCAGTGTTCAGCAGTTAGTGTTCATACGTTTGCTCGTGCCTCTGTTACGGCACCTCCACAGTGTTCAGTAGTTAGTGTTCATGTGTTTGCTTGTGCCTCTGTTACAGTGCCTCCTCAGTGTTCAGCAGTTAGTGCTTGTGTGTTTGCTCGTACCTCTGCTGCGGCACATCCTCAGTGTTCAGCAGTTAGTGTTCATGCTTTTGTTTGTGCCTCTGCTATGGCACCTCCTCAGTGTTCAGCAGTTAGTGTTCATGCTTTTGTTTGTGCCTCTGCTATGGCACCTCCTCAGTTTTCAGCAGTTAGTGTTCAGCAGTTAGTGTTCAGCAGTTAGTGTTCAGCAGTTCGCTACATGTTCTCTGGGGTCAGTAAATCAGCCGGAGTGTGCTTAGCAATGGCAGAGGCTCTCCACATTGGTGGGGGGCCCGGGCTGTACCCCTACCCCCACCTGCTTTCTCTCTTTCAATCTCTCTCTTATTTTGGTCCCCTCATTCATCTCTGGGACTCTGACTTCAGTGCTGGGGGTGTCTATGAGACTCTGTGAAGTTGGGGATGGGGGGTCATCTTGGTGAGCATCAAAATCCCAAATGGAAACCAAAACTACAGGACTACAGCTTTTCACATTTAAGATCCAGGTTCCTCAATGCCGGACCCCAGCCTTTCACGTTAAAGCCCCCGGTTCCACGATACCGGACCCCAGCCTTCCACCGACTCCTTCTCTCTCTCTGTCTCTCTCTCTCCAGCTCTATTTGTTGTACCTTCTGCTTTTTTGTTCCTTTTTTCCAGCCTGAAGTGGTCGTTTATCTTCATTAATCGTGAAGACACCGCCATTTCTGTGGCTGTCAGCCGCTCTGTGTCTGCCTTAATGAAGACAGATCTCCTGTCACACAGGGCTGACGGGCAAGCTGCAGGAATCCGGCCGGCTCGAGCTCGCGAGACGCCGTCTTCCCGGGATAACGAGATGGGATTTGTTTATTTAATCAATCAGGCCACAGCAGCCTCCCTCTTTGTTTTCAAGGTACTCAGTCTCTCTGAAAGTTTTTTTGTTCTGGGAAATAAAGGAGATGGACGTGTAGCTTCACTGTAGTGCCCTTAGGGAGGTCTGGTGTCAGGTTTCAGCCTCTGATGGGGTGCTGTGTCTGCCC
>JAODLC010000042.1:1103929-1120558 GCA_026781145.1 Hippopotamyrus pictus | reverse complement strand
AACTAAATCACGGTCTGGATTTGTACTTTCTGGACCTGAAATTTCCACCTCTGGCTACCTGGCTCCTACCCTTCGAGGTAACATATCCCAAATCAGCTCTACAAGGTTTAGGTCAGGGGATTGTTTGGCCAGATCATCTGTTGCAGCACTCCATCTGTTTCCTGGTTTGCATGTTAATATACATACTACATAATCAAAGGAATCCTTATCTTGCTGAATTTCAGTAGGTGTGTCCAGACTTTTGACTGGGACTGTATGTGTGTGTTTGTGGCTCCTGCCTGTTTCTCCAGCAGCAGCTGCTCCTTGTCATTCTGCACCATCCTCAGACTGGCCTTCAGATCCTCCAGCGCCCGCCATGACTCACTGAGCTGCACCTGGACGAGGAACAACCTTAAAACACATAGTAATACTAATACATAATAATAATAATAATAATGCATGCAGACACACATCCTCCATTCCGGCTCTGTTACTGTGTATTTCTCACTGTATACAAGCACACATCCTCCATTCCGGCTCTGTTACTGTGTGCTTCTCACTGTATACAAGCACACATCCTCCATTCCGGCTCTGTTACTGTGTGTTTCTCACTGTATACAAGCACACATCCTCCATTCCGGCTCTGTTACTGTGTATTTCTCACTGTATACAAGCACACATCCTCCATTCCGGCTCTGTTACTGTGTGTTTCTCTATGTATACAAACACACATCCATTCCAACTCAGTCCCTGTGTGTTTCTCAATACATGCACATCCACCATTCCAGTTCTGTGGTTTCCTGTACCCTGCTGCAGTCTCTCTCTCTTCCCAGCTCCACCTCCACCTTCTCTCTCTCCATCTTCTCCTCCTGGAGGCACTTCTCCTTCTGCTGCAGCTCTTTGCTAAGTTTCTCCACCCGCTCCTTCTCCAGCTGGAGGAGGGACAGATGATCTAGACTGAGGACTCTGCCCACCTGCCACACATTACAGCATCCATGTTCTCCTTGGTTAGCTTAGCCAACGCCTCTGGGCTCCATGGCTCCTTCTTTAACAGGACACATCCCTTTGTCCATTCCTCCCCTGACTCCCCCAATACCCCATGTCTGAGTATGGTGCCCTCACCCGGACACCCTGCTGCAGCGCCTCTCTCTCCTGCCCCCATGCGGCACGGCTCTCCCGGAGGGCCAGGCTGCTGTCAGCGAGCTGCAGGGTGAGCTGTGCGGCCTCCAGGCGGCTCTGGTCACATCTGGCCGCCATAGCGGTGAGCTCTACTTTCAGGCCCTCAGCAGCGCCCTCGCTGGTAGCCAGACGCCCCTGCAGCTCCTGCAACTCCTTAAGGGCTGCCTCACACTCCTCCTGAGGGGAAAGAGTCGTAGTGAGCCTCCAAATCTCTTCCACATTAGTCTTGGTGAGTCTCTGGCCCATGGTAGAGTCTTGGTGAGTCTCTGACACATCACAGAGTCATGCTGAGTCTCTGGCACATCACAGAGTCATGCTGAGTCTCTGACACATCACAGAGTCATGCTGAGTCTCTGGCACATCACAGAGTCATGCTGAGTCTGGCACATCACAGAGTCATGCTGAGTCTCTGACACATCACAGAGTCATGCTGAGTCTCTGACACATCACAGAGTCATGCTGAGTCTCTGGCACATCACAGAGTCATAGGATGCTTTTCCACTGCATCAGGCACTGAACGTTTGGTACTAAAAATTCAGTTTCCCTTTTCCATTGATTTCCAGTCAGGCACCAGTACCTGAAGTACCAAACCAGCTGGGGTACTTTTTCAGTACTTTCGGGCAGAAAATGTAAACATATTTATTGTTTTCTGGTAATGCAAATATTCTGCTTCTCAAACACAAAATACATCAGCTACACTAAAAAAAAAAAGCATAGTTATGAATTCAGAAGACAAATAACGATAAACAATGTAATAATGAATGAATGGACAAATGAAGAGACCTAAGCTCTAATTGTGATCTGGTTGGAATAACAGATTCAATGAGACATGGATGGTTGCTATAAAATACTAGGGCTGTCCGATATTAGAAAATCTTCAAATATCGCCATGTGATTTTGTTACAATAATATTATAATATTATAATAATATTATAGGGATATTTGCAAAGCAAAAAAGGAGTTAAAAATACATTTCTCACAAACCCATCCAGGAATGATTTAAACAGCAAGGATGAAAATGATTTTGATCATTTGATCATTTTGATTGTCTCAGAGTGTAAGTAGAGCTCAAGGCAAAAGCACCAGAGATAAACTTCAAACTGATTTTTTAAACATATACTGTACTAGATAATCTTGAACTTCATTCAAAAGACAAAGCTTGCTAAGTTTTGTTTCCTATGACAGAGTAAAAATGTTTTAGTGAAACTTAAACCCCCCCCCTCCTGCACTATAATGTCTGGACAGTATGAAAGTAGGAAAAATCCTGATCTCAACCCAGCTGACTATCGCAGTCACAGTGATGTGAGAACAACATGTGTTTAACATGGCATTTATTTTGCACATTAGCCAGCCCTACAATATACTACAGCCAAAATATCCCGCCTCGTGTTGTGATGATGTCATTCAGCACCAGTGCCATACTACTGAAGTACTAAAAGTGTGGTACCCGGTGCAGCGGAAAAACGCTCATTGTGATTCCTCAGGCACATGAGAAAGTCATGCTGAGTCCTGATGAGGCACGTCAGAGATTCCCCGTCTGCCCCCCCCAGCCCCCGGCCCCTGACCTCCTTCCCCTGCGCGGCCTGCAGCTTGCCACCCAGTGTGCTGATGGTGCCCCTCAGCTGCAGCACCTGCGTGTCCCTCTGCGCCAGCAAGCTCCGTAGCTCCTGAAACTCGCTCCCCAGGGTGCGCAGATCTGCCTCCGACTGCTCCAGCTGGGCCTGGGGGAGGGGGGGGAGGGGCGGGGAGGCTGTGCTGAAGATTCTGGGTGAATCGTGCGGCACGCAGGACATGCGAGCGGAAGCGGGGTTCCAACCTTCAGGCACTGCATCTCCTCATCCTCATCCCTCTTCTGTGCCGTTAGGTTCTGCATGCGCTCCCTCATCCTGCAAATGGAGTCGGTTAGCTGGCTGCCATGCCGCATGGTGCCATGTGGGGGCGCCATGTGCAGCATGTTGGTGGGGGGGCGGGGAGGCGGCTCTCACCTGTCCAGCTCGGCTTCCTTCTCCAAGCCCCTGAGCATGACGCTCTTCGCCTGCTCCTCCAGCTCCCGGATCCTTCTCTGGTTCTCTGCTTTGTCCGCCATCAGACCCTCACGTTCTGTAGATATCATCTGGGGGGCAGACGGATGCAGGTTAAAGCCCTCTAATGGCTCACAGGGCAGCTCCCCCCCCCCCCGGTGCGGGCCCTTCCTCCTCACCTCCCGCTCCTTCTCCAACTCCTCCACCTTCTCCTTTGTCCGCGTCAGCCTTTCCTTCAGCTCCGCCACGCTGCCCTCCAGCTCCGCCCTGGCCAGGCCACTCTGCATCTCCACCCGCTCCCTCAGCTCCCTCTCCACCTCCCGGCTGTGCTCCGCGGCGTCTCGGGCCCGCAGCAGCTCGGAGCGCTCCCGCAGGAGGTCCTCCAGCCGGCCCTTTCCCCAGGAGGAGGACAACAGATCCAATTTACTGCTTGAGCGATTCCTAGACACCTGTAGCTGCTCATTTCCATTCTTCCTCCCCCAAATCCCCTGCCTGGGGCTTTTATTCCCCCCCATTTACTGCTGTGCCCCCCCCCCCCGCGCCCTCACCTGCAGCAGCTCAGCCCGCGGCACCACCAGCAGCAGGTCTGCCCCCCCGTCCTCGCCAGACCCCTCCTGCTCCAGGGTCACCAGGTCCTCCAGTGGTTTGGGGGCGCAGAACGTGAACGGCGAGCTGCGGGCGCACACCTCCCCCTTCCCGTCGATGTACACGAACTGGAAGGGGTCCGTCCCAGGGCGGGGCAGGTAAGACGCTGCGGGCGGGAGAGAGACGGTTAGAATGGTGACAAACGCCATCTACAGGCAGGTCGGTCTGACTGTAATCAAGTAGGAAACACAGTTAAGTATCTTTTCCGATTACCTTTAGTAATCAGGCCTTATCTTTACTTAGAGACGTTTATCGGTGTTAAGGTGAGGCACGCGGCACACTGACATATTGCTGTACTGGGTTCTCTTCCCGGCACCGATTGCCCTGTCCTGACTGACAAACGGCTCGTGTTCCCCTCTGTGACTTACAGCTTCATTAACTGAACTTTAAACAATAGTTCCTGGGCCGGGTTTTCACAAGGTCGTTAAAACCGCAGGCCTCGCTGTCTAATTAGTCTTGCTGTAACGGCGGGGCTTCCATCCTCGCCCCGCTCCTCTGACTGCTTCTGTCCTTCTCTTCCTGCTTTTAATCATTCAGTCGGATCCCGTCACTGACAAATTCCATTTATCATCTGACAAAGACACATTAATCCAGACGCGCGGAGGGGCGGCGAATGACTCGCGCTGCATATAAAGTCGCCGGCCACCTTTACCACACGCCATCTAATGATGTCCCACAGGAAACCTTCTCTGAGTCAAGAGCCATTTTAACGAGCCCGGCACAGACCCCTCGATGGAGAGCGAAATCTAAAACCACTCAATCAGCGTGGAGCCAGACTCCTGTGGTGCTCTAACCCTGGTAGCGCCTTCGGCTCAGGAGCAAAGTGAAGCGGTACCTTGGAAATGCACACAGCAGTTCAGAGCCGCCCCCGCCTGGTACCCAGCCGGAGCCAGGGCCCAGACAAACGTGTGGTAATCCCTCATCGACGACCAGCCCACCTGAGGGAGGGGCAGGGACACTGTCAGCCGCACGAGCCAAATATGCCATTACAGTAATGCCTCCACACTGAACAGGCCAGCACATAATGCCATCCTCTTCACAATTTTATTTATTTAGCAAATGCTTTTATCCAAAGCGATATTTTTTATTGAGAAAATAGCGTCAGACAGTTCCTGGAGCTTCCTGGGATTTGAACCGGCGACCTTCAGGTCACAGGCCCACCATGTCGAGCCAAACACCATCTTTTTCTTTCCGTCTGAGCAAGCCAGCACAAAAGATCCATACCTTAAAAAGCCCGATCCAGTCACTGCTGCTCCAGATATGCTGGGCCCCTAAGCTGTAATGGCACTCGACTCGGCTTTGGGGAAAGTAGGTACGTCCCACGTTCCTGAACTCCACCTTCCAGGTCCCCTCCATGGCGAGGATGCAACCTGAGCCTGGGCACTTCCAGCTGCGTGAGGGAGGGGAGAAATAAACACAGTCATTCACACAACAGACAAGCCGTCCCTGCAAGCAAACACACACTCGGCCATCATAGGGCAGGACAATTAATGCAGCAACAAGAAGATGGCAGCAGATCAAAGGAAACCAATAAGGACAGATGAGTGAAAGGGTGGTGCTGGGGACCTGGGCATTAAAGCCTCCTTTCAAAGGCATCTTGTGCCCATTTTGTGTTTCACCTCCCCAGTTGACAACTTTTACCATCTAGCACCTGCCCCCAAACGGACTCCACACAAACCTGAATAAGGATTACCGATAATAAAGCCAAAAATAAAGACAAAAATTCAGCCCATGGGAGTTTTGCTTACACATAAGTGTTCTGAGGGCAGAACAAAATATGAATGGCTGAGAGAGATAACCAATCAGATTGTAGTTGAGGTAGGCCCAAGCAACTAGATCAGCAATCAGATGTCTTGGTCCCACCTACTCTAGTTGCTTGGACCCACCTCCTCTACAATCTTATTGGTTATCTCTCTGAACCAATCATTTTTTGTTCTGCCCTCAGAATATTTTTGTGTATGTAAAACTCTCACAAGCAAAAATTCAACTTTCCTGTTTTTGTGCATCTGACTTAAAGCGTCAGTGCTGAACATCCAACAGGGGGAGCTGTGGGCAATTCCCAACGGCTGGAGCAGCCAAACGATGAAGGCACATTTCACAATCTCACTAACCGCTTACTGGCTAACAGCTAACACTTTTGGGGTCGATGACTATCACGGTAGAGGGAAGGTACGATACCTCTGCTCACACTGTTACTCATTTATAATGTCATTTCAAGTATTTGTTCAAAAAAGAAACAAAACTAGTAGTAGCTAGTAGATAATGCAGGACAGCAGGAGAGTTTGTTTACTGTCAACAAAAGATGAAATAATTTATCTTCATACACATGTTCATCAACGCTGGGTAAAAGACGAGTCTGATTCAGTAATGAGCTCAGATTCAAGTTATGATTACCAAAAAGCAGTATAGTACTGATGTTTGCAGTTGATGGTTATGTTCTATGGTCTCATGGTGGTCAAAGCACTCATTGATTCTGGTAACTGATGTTTTTATTTATATTAACTTTTTTTCATGGTGCTCAGTTACTCTGGGCTGATGACAGCAAAGAAGCAGCTCAGTGTCCATACGTAGCCCATCAGGAGGGGAAGAACAGATGGAAAATGGGTGAAAGGTAAAGTGTTGGGAAACACTCCCAGGAGTCCAGGGGTGTTTTTTTCTGAGAAGGAGTAAGGGGGGGATGCTGCAACTTGAGAAGATCATCGAGCTTCTGCCATATGACCGAGAAGCCACGTCTGTCATAAACAGATCGCCCCCAAACACCAGCCCCCGGATGACGGGCCGGTACGTTACAACAGGGATCACATGGGCCACAGCTAAATCAGTAATACTAAGTTTTAATTATGCAGCCTAAAGGCATTTAAAAACGGATACGTGGACATTATACTTGAATGAGATTTCTGGGCCCGATCTGCCATGATGACCTTGATAAACACACACATGTGTATGGGAAGCTCGGTAGGACGGGGGGAGATGCTGCCTGGTCACTCTACCAGGAGGACTGAGCAGCGGCAGCAGTTTTCATAATTGTTACATGACGTTGTTATAGGAAAATGCCACCGGTATCCTCACTTATCAATGCACATCAACGACCAGTCCTACTCCGCACCGGCGGGACGGTACAAAGCTAGAATCTGCCGGTGGTCTCCGAAAATCCTACGCCAACCAAAAGCAATCTCTGAGATGCATAAGACCTTATATAACCTCACTGCAGTTTATTACAAAATTCATACAAGCAATGTTAACAAGATCACGAAATACTCACCCGTCGTAGACAGACTTATAAACCAACTAAAAGTAAAATCATTCAACGCTATAAATGATCCTTTGTTTCAGGGTTTCTCCAGAATAAAAAAAATGAGCAGATCTCGTCCTCAAAGTATCACTTGCTCCAACTCAGCGCCTATAACAACAATAACAAAAACACTGATATGACGGCACTATGCGTTTCACGAAGAATGGGAAATGTAGTTTTAAATTAGCCGTAGGACGTACATAATATCCCTGTAAAGACTACACTTTCCAAGTAAGGCAAAAGGCCGGAAGCAAAATGCTGTGTCCGGCCCTGACGTCTCTGGGGGATGGAGTGAGATGTGTGCGTTTATCGCCTACGTACCCTACGAATTAATGTTGCTCACGCTGGGTGAAGTTTAATACAAACGTGATGTTCTCCTTTTTCTCACAGAACGAACTTAACCACTTTAGCAGCTGCGAACAATAAACTAATGCAATTTTTTGGAAATACACCATCGTCATCATAAATTACACAGTTATAAAAAAGATGTCCTTAAATGTCAAAACAAAAATCAGCTTTAAATTCGAATCAAAAATCAAAGCAGAGACATGACCTTGGTAAACAGCGTGTCGGGTTGCAGCTGACGCTCGGTAACCTGAGACCGGAGAGTGGGGGGGCCGCCGGATTTCATCATTAACGCGGCACCGACTGTCTGCGTCTCTATGTCTCTGTCGTGTGTTATTCAGACCTTAACGTGTCTCTGTCTTGCATATTTTTTCATTGTCAGTTGTGTGTTTTTGAAAGACCAGTGAATGTATGTCTGTTATTCAAAGAACAATGCGTCCACATCTGTTTTTCAGACCACAGCGTGTTTCCCAGTTCAAACGGCAAAGGGCGTCTGCCTTATTCAGTATGCTTAGGGCCATTAATTGTATACTTATCACTGTGGCTAAATGAATGAATACTCAGAGCTCTTCTCGGTTTTTTTTTCCTTTGCTTTGCAATGCGTGCACCCTAAACGTTTATATTTTTCCAAATTATATTTTCTCATATGGCCACCAGATGGCGCTGCGCTTAAATCTTTGCTTGACACCCGGTAATAAAAGATTTGCGGCATGGCAACTATGTGAATCTTCGAGAAGTGTGGTGGTGCTGTTCTGCTTTGCTGGTGTTGATTTAGTGCATAGACAGTTCTGATAATGCTGTGTAGGGCCTTTCCATTTTGCTGTTGTTGATAAAAGTGCATCTGGCCCGTTCCTTGTCCGTCTGGAGCTGAAACTCATTACTCATTAATCAATGGGTAATTCATGCCATACCTCACTGTAACTCAACAGGTCACTGATCTGACAATAGAATTAAAAAGTATACAGCTCCAGTGTCAAATTCCATAGATTGTTTCATGTTTACCACCTACAGCTTTGCTTTTATCTGTTGTTGTATGGAGATTGTAAATACTTGGAGGACCAGCCTTTGAGCCTTTGTTTTCATTAAAGTTTGGCTTCATTCATAGCTTTTGGTCATTATATTAATCTGAAATGTCAATTACATACTTTTACAATTGTAGAGACAAAATAGCTGGATCATCTGTGCACAATAAGTTTCAAAGCTGAAGTTTACTGTTTAATTGCTTGAGGTTTTTGTAATTGACTCATTTCTTATTTGTTTCTATGTTCCTTAGGGCTCTTGGAGGCAACGTACCATGGATTGGCCATTTATAATGCTTGAACTTTCCAATTTAGGTTTGTAAGGTTCTGCCCATTGCCTGCTTCGTGTTTTGGTTTCTGTGGCCAGTTACTAAACACATATAGTGGAATGTGTCTCTCCTTTCCATGAACTGGAACCAAGAAACTTAGATGTATTTTTGTAACAGAACAGTAAGAATGACCGAACCCTGCTTCGCTCAGTTCATGAAACGACCCAAATACCAAATGAAAGTCAGAAATACACATTCTTGGCAAAGACTTTGGCTTGCGGCTTTCCTGGGCAAAGAAATCTGCGTGACAGAATGTGTTTGTCTCTGTATGCACGCTTGCATCTCTAGCATCTCTGCATTCAGCTTTATTTTTATTAATAAGACTAATGCACTACACTTATGAGCAACCCATTCTCCAGTATGACGGATACTTAACGATATCCTGATGTAAACATCAGGGAAAGGTACACTGACCTATTGAATGCACCAAGGTGCACGTAGGAACTTATATTCTGCTGTCTCGGGCTCCAGCCTGACTGATATCACTGCTGCACGCTCTATTGTCCTGGCTGCTGTTGAAATATGTAGATGTTTCCCAGAATGCTTACCACACTCAATGCAGCTGTAGGCTAAAATTCAGCATTAATCACAGCATGGCCTGATAATATTACATTTTCAGTAAATATACGGTGTAGCATATTTCAGCAAAGCTTTTTATTTTTGAGCGGTTTACAGGTTATAAGTTATTTTCGAATGTAACCTGACATGGAAGGCAGCAGTTTGTGTATGTTTTAATGGACAGAATTGTGCGAACTGGCCTTCTTACAGAAGGGGTCATACTTGAACAGGAATCTCTGATCCATACCCCCCAGCCAGAGTGTGGCGTAAATGTTAATGCTGTTATGCTGTCAGACCTGCATATTTCAGGGAATGCATATTTTTGATAGATAGACTGACCGAGTGAAGTGCTTTATTTATCCCAGGTGGAGATTCTTTGGGGCCACAGCAGCACACAATGCAAAGAAGAAAGAGCAATACAGGTGTGGAGAAGCAGACACTGATACTGAAGTATAAGAGTGGACAGGAGGTTGAGTGGCACTGCTGCTTTAGAATAAGCTTTATCAGAATAAGCTTTATTGCCAAGTATGTTAACACATACGAGGAATTTGTTTTAGTGACAGAACTCTACAGTGCAACAGAATGACAGTGACAGTCATGGATTGATTAATCCAAGTCAGAGGGGTGACCAAGTACAGCTGGCTATAGCTTCAGCAGGAGGCATCAAGGGAGAAGGTGTTCCGTCATAGGAGGAGCTTCAGGGTGGGAGGGGCTTTATGGTGGGAGGAGCCAATGGCTGAAGATTCCTGCAGGTATAGCAGCATGAAGGCTATGGCTGCTGTTGGTGACAGTGGCTGCTACTTTTCCCATAATCCTCCATTCAGCAGCAGGTTGTCCAGGCGTAGCTCTAATAACAGAGCCAGCCCTTCTGACCGTTTTATTCAGACGCTGTTTGACAATGTTGTTCCCTACAGCGTAATTAAATACATGCATCGACTTTATTTACTTCATCTTGATTGATGAAAATGAGGCTGGATGGTGTTGAAAGCCTTGGAAAGCAGAGAGTCCCCGACCTCCAGAACATCCACATCAAGCGATATGGATCCAAGCCCAGGAAGATCACCTGAGACCCCAGTCAGCCCAATAATGGCCTCTGCTCTGTGCTGAGACCAGGGAAATGTCACCACTGCCTGAAAGCCAGCACAGCAAAGCCGAGGAACAGCTGATTCTCCAGTCAATTTGAGGCCTCCATGAGTGTCTACGACCCACACTTAACATCAGCCTGCTCACCATGCACACATCCAGCCCCATACCCCAAAGTGCAGCTCATGTATGGAAATACTGACTCATTCATTAGACTCTTTGCATACCACCTGACTCCCTACTACTGCAATGCACACTGTGCATGGTTATATTTGATTATTGTTTATTGTTTTATTGCTAACACTTTAGTTGAGGGGACACAAATGTAGCAGCACACCCTTACTTAATGCATTAATTAACCAGAAACTAAGTGTTAGTTACATACTGATCCCATGTTCGTTTATGATTAATCACTTGTAATGGTTCATGTATTTCATACAGTTACTATATTTGTGCTTCAGTAGTAACTGATGTACTAAGTTACTTGTGCCCCTTCGAGCAAAGTGTTCCCATCCATCCCCATAACTGCTTAATCCCAACTGGGGTCACAGGAGTCTATCCCAGGAACAAAGGGCAGAGCAGAGGTGGGAACCAATCCTGGCCAGGTGCCAACACACCACAGAGCAAATTTAGACTCGCCAATCAACCTGCCCTGCTCACTTTTTGACCGTGGGAGGAAACCAGAGCCCCCAGTGGAAACCCATACAAACACGGGGAGAGTATGTGAACTCCACACAGAAAGGACCCGGGATCCAACCCGGGACCTTCTTGCTGTTAGGCCGCAGCGCTAACCACTGTGCCACCCCGCCAAGTGTTACCATTTAATGTCTAATAGCTTGATACTTGTATCTCCTGCCAGCAAAGTCTTGCAGTTACGCAAACAAGCACTATACAGAAGCTCCTCTACTTACGAACTTTCAACTTACGAACTTTCAGACATACGAACGAAGAGGACTTCAAGTCCAAATTGTGTTCATTGGGCTCCCGTTTACCCATAGGTGTGCATGTGTGAGTGACTGGCGTGTGAGTGAATGGTGTGTGAGTGTGCCCTGTGATGGGTTGGCACCCCATCCTGGGTTGTTCCCTGCTTTGTGCCTATAGCCTTTGGGATAGAGAGAAAATAGATGGATGTATCCTGATAAGTTAGCATATATGCTGGTAAAAATACAAGCAACTGAGGTGTGTCTCCCAAATTATCTGCTAAAATCTGAGTTATTCTCAAACTGTGGATATAAACCAGTATGACGTGCTGGTGGGCTTCTACATTGCTGATGCAGACACTGCAAGCCCACTAAACACCACTGCCTTTCATGTTATGGGTCCATTTTTGATGGAGCTCTTCTGTGTAATTGTGATTCAGTAAAAAATAATAATAATACTTAATAAAAAATCACAAACATGCTGCCAGTTTTAATTTGACTATATCGTGATTTATGACCAGGACGTCTTGGTGTAGTGAAAATTCTTTGAGTGATTATGGTTCACTGCCATCCGGCTATGTCAGTATATTATCATATTGGCAGTATTAACTAACTGCACTGTTAACATCTCCCCTGTGTGACATTTTTATTATTATTTTTGAAGCTGCTTTTAGACGCAAATGAAAGGAGACCCAGACCTGACAGCCTCCATTCAGCTTGTTGACAAGGTAAGTAGGACATCCTACAACTACTGTGCTGGTCAGGGGCAGAGGACGGTGTGAATGCGATGCGTGAGCCGGGAATGCGTAGGATTAGACTTACAATTACAATTACAATGAACTTTATTGATCCCAGAGGGACATTCTAGTGCATTCAGCAGCGAGCATGTAGAGCACAGACAAACATACATTCTGTGGAAAAGACAAGGTACAAGACAGTATACAAAGTGCAAACGAAACAAGAAACAATTACATGCAACGTGCAAACAGATTTAAAGATACACAGAAATAGAATCATGAGAAACAGGATAATACAGATATTAATGAAATAAATATTAAGACGGGAAACAGTAATCCATAAATAAATTAGTGGAGGTAATGTGCCAGAAAGCAGATAGCACCGGACATTACTACTGTAAGATGAGCTGCTTCCTGACATGTTATGGCTGGGGATGGGGATGGCATGCAAGGCGGAGCCACTGTGGTGACTGGCGGCAGACACGGCCCCCAGTAGCGTTTTCTAGGAATGAGCTGCTGGTTAGATGTGTTCAAGGATAGCGCCCCCTGAAGCAGACGGGCTGAATCGTTCATAATATTGTCCAGTTTTGCCAACATCCTCTTCTTTTGCTGCTGCCTCCTGTGTCCAGGGTCAGTCCTGTGATGGAGATGATATTCCTAATGAGGTGGATGAGATGTTTGGCATCGCCTGCAGGTCCCAGCGTAGAAAAGCACGCTGGCCACTGCAGACTGATAAAACGTGCTCAGCAGCTTGACACACACATAAAAAGACCCGAAGCTCCTTAGAAAGTTGGACCAGCATGCGTTTAGAGCCTTGAACTGGCCAATAAAGGGTATGCACGTGATGTCACTGACACATGATGTCACTGCAGGACGAAGTCACTGCGCTCACACTAACTGAGTGGCAGCGTTAGCGTTCAGCTTGAATGTCGCAAAAACACATTTAAAATGGGAAAGAGCTGTCGTGCCATTTATTGGACAATCGATTTAAATCTGAGCTTTCTTTTTACAGACTGCCGAAAACTGAAGAAAAGAGATGTAAATGGATCTCTGTAATCCGCAGAAACAGCTGGAATCGAGGCTCTGAAATGTGAATTTTCAACTGTCATTTCATTTCAATGATGTTGAATTTTTGGGTAAAATCACACCGAATTATATATTTTGATGACTAATCATTAAGTAAGTGTTTTGCATCATTAATTTACAATCTTTTTAACTGTAAAGTTTTTGTTATTTTTTTAAGTAATACAGAAAAACAATGTTCACTCCTCATCATATTACACTTTTCAGAGTGCAGGCATTTCTTGAAAACCATCCATGATGATGAGCCTTGTGCTCTACAGACAAAGCGTGGGGTGGTTAGATAGTGTTAGCTAGCCAAGACAAACCTAGATTTCCTTACAAGGGGCTGCATTTCCTTACAAGGGGCTGCTGCACAAAGCCAGTTGAGGTAGTGCATCTCCCCAGCGCAGAAGCCCGATACTGTATATATAAATGTCAGGAAACCTGATTCCTGGCCACTTATGGCCAGGAATCATGGTGCACTGGTCATTTGGTAAGTCGTACTGATCTCTGTCGAGTCTAACAGCCTCCTGTCCTCCTGTCTCCTGACGTCTGTCATCCTGTCTCCTGACATCTGTCATCCTGATGTCTGTCCTCCTGTCTCCTGATGTCTGTTATCCTGTCTCCTGACGTCTGTCATCCTGTCTCCTGATGTCTGTCCTCCTGTCTCCTGACGTCTGTCATCCTGTCTCCTGATGTCTGTCCTCCTGTCTCCTGACGTCTGTCATCCTGTCTCTTAATGTCTGTCCTCCCGTCTCCTGACATCTGTCCTGCTGCTTTTATAGTATTATTTCTCCTAGTCTTGAGTTGCTGTTGACAATGTATACATTAATTTTTCCTTTTGAAACCAGTTTAAATTCAGCCCAATGATGCCCCTTGACGCAGTGCTTCACTGTAAGTCTATGCAAGATTCATGTATTTTTTATCTAAATGAAGAATAGATGAAAGCTTATTGATGAATATGCTCTGATCGTGTGTTTCCAGAGCCCGCCCAGACGGCCTGCTACATCATAAACCCCGCTTCCAAAAAAGTTGCAACACTGTGTAAAATGTAAATAAAAACAGAAAGCAGTTATTTGCAAATAATATCATTTTTAATCATATAATAAATCATATATTTTTTATAATTTAATTAAAAATAGAACAAAGATAATATATCAAATGTTTTAAAAAAGATATTTTATTGGTTATGACAAATATATGCTCAATTTAATTTGATGCCAGCAAAACGTTTCAAATAAGTTGGGACAGGGGCATGTTTACCTCTGTGCTGCATCGGCTCTCTGCAAAGTGAGGAGACCAGTTGCTGGAATTTTGAAAGTGAAATGTTGTCTTAATCTTGCCCGATATTGGATTTTAACTGCTCAACAGTTCAGGGTCTCCTTTGTCGTATTTTTCATTTCATGATGCTTCAAATGTTTTCCGTGGGTGACAGTCTGGACTGCAGACAGGACAGTCTAGGACCCGGAATCTTCTGCTTCAGAGTCATATTGTTGTAAGACGAGCAGAATGAAGTTTGCCATTGTCTTGCTGAAGCAAAAAATAGAACAATAAAATTTCTTAGTTTCAACATTTGACATGTTATCTTTGTTTTATTTTCAGTTAAATGCGGGTTTAAATCATTGCATTGACATAAATCATTGCATTAGATTTTTATTTACATTTTACATAGCGTCTCAACTCTTTTGGAAATGGGGTTGTACAAAGGTTTTAATGTTAATGCTCACGACTGATAAGCTTCGCGTGATTTCGGCGGAGTGCAGTTTTCATGCATTCTGTCACATGCAGGAGCACAGAAGCATTTTGTTTCAATCCAGAATGCTAGTTTATTAATTCGTATGATCTTTCGCCATTGGCGTTTGTACATATTGTAAATAGCCATTAGTACTGAGTTTTGAGTTTGATCGTTTGTGTAGTTTTCAATAAAAGTAGACTTGTTTGCTTGTTTGATAGCTTGCCAGCTATGCTGTGTGCGTCAGTTGAAATCACATGAGAAGGATCCATGCTGGTATGACAGGGTAATAGATCACTTCTTATAAAAAGAGAGTAGAATTTGCATAAAAGTAGCTGACCGACTATTTTGGTCATTCTGCCAGCTGCTTAAAAATCACCATCTATCACTGCTTGCCATTCTATTCCAACACAATTCAGTTTTAAGAGTGTTAATACAGAGAGCTGGTGCTTATCCTGAAGATATCCAATCTTCTGTTGCTTCAGTATATTGGGTACCAGGGTCAGAGGTCACACTGCTTCTTAGTGGGACACACAGATCCTGAAATGATGTTTCTGCACCACCTAATCTCTCGGGCTCATCATGGGTGTCACCGTATGTCACAGCTTGTTTCTGGCTGATTGTCTCGGACCCATGAGTAGACGCCGTGAGCCTCGGTCACCCAGGGTCTCTGGAATTTCCACCCTTGACCGGGGCGATTTCGTCTGAACTGCTGCTGTAAATGATCCTGCAGAGAAAATAAGCGGCAATAAAAACGGGCTGGAATTCCTTCTGCTGGACCTTGGAACATGAAGCTCTTCACTATATCAGAGAAACGGCTCAGGGTTGCGGCTGGCGGCCAGGGGACCCGGTGGCCTGCAGGGCTACAGTGATGCTGGACCAGCGAAATATGACTTTATTTCTTGTTTTATACACATATGTTTATTCATGTTACAATAAATGGGTAGGTCTATCGGTATGTGAACGTCAACATTTTGTTTAGTGATTTTCAGTTACATGGAGAGTGTATTTGTCATGTCATTCCTGCTGTCCCGAATCAGTTTCACAGAAAAAAATAACTTAAAATAGTGTTTGTTTCTGATTTTGTGACTTTTCATATATTTTACCCAGCATTTCCACACATAGTGACATTCGGAGAAGCCGGATACATTGTGGAAGCATCTTAAGACGGGGCTGGATCGACATGTCAGCACACGTACAAGTTATGATGAGGGGAATCGGGGGAGGAAAGGCGACGAGTCCTGAAGGCGAGATCAGATCACCTCGATTTTTACCACGCTGCAGAAATAATGGCTCTTTTTTATCATGCAGATTAACAATCCATATGCATTAGAAACATTACGGAGATCCAGGGGGAGCTTTAAATGCCAGAAAGACTAGGGGAAGTTTCGGATAGGGTAAGGAAGAGAGAGAAGACAAAGGAGAGGAGGGCGCAAAGGAGAGGGAGAGAGAAGATGTACCGGAGCACAAGGGCATCTTCGCTGGGGAGGTGTTTAATATGCACAGCCGGGTCGGTCCATCTGCCACGTGCAGCGGCCCCCGTCGTATAACTGTCTCGGCAGCGCGGCCGCGTAAAGGATGACTCCGATTTCCATGTAATTCCGCAGAATTAATGGTGGCTTTCCGCAGGATGGGCCGGCAGGGAATGATTAGTGTTTGATCGTCCATCTGATCGGATACCTGGTGCCCATGCTGTGGGGGGTGCACTGTGGCCAGTCCGGTTTTAAT
>JAODLC010000042.1:1062475-1073818 GCA_026781145.1 Hippopotamyrus pictus | reverse complement strand
ATTAGTTAAGTTCTCCCCAAACGAGCTTGATGGGCCGAATGGCCTCCTCTCGTTTGTAAATTTCTTATGTTCTAGGTAACACAAACAAATGAACTGGGCAAACAGGGAGAAGGACTCAAAAAGCAAACAGAGCTTAGAACACACAGAGAAACTTCACACAATCACATATACCAAACACAGAGAAACTTCACACAATCACATATACCAAACACAGAGAAACCTCACACAATGACATATACCAAACACAGAGAAACCTCACACAATGACATATACCAAACACAGAGAAACTTCACACAATCACATATGACACAATCTAACACAACGACCAACTGGGGAAATGAACCAAGGCAAGAATTTAAATATACAAATAAGACTGAGCTAATGAGGACGCAGGAGAGAAGTATTAACATAACAACCAATCAAACAGAACATGGAATGCAAGTGAGACTAATGAACATTGGAACTAAGGGGTATAGCCCAAACCCATATGTGCATTTTGGACTGTTCTTTGCTTTCAACTTTGTGGGAACAGTTTGGGGAAAGCCCTTTTCTGTTCCAACATGACTGGGCCGGAGTGCACAAAGCAAGGCCCATAAAGACATTGTTGGGTGAGTTTCATGTGGAAGAACTGGCCCGTACAGAGTCTTGACCTCAACCCCATCAAACACCTTTGGGATGAACTAGAATGAGATTGCGAGCAGAACCTTCACATCCAACATCAGTGCCTGACCTCACAAATGCTCTTCTGGATGAATGGGCAAAAATTCCCACAGACACACTCCAGAATCTTGTGGAAAGTCTTCCCGGAAGAGCGGCAGCTGTTATAGCTGCAAAGGGGGACCAACCCCATACTGATGCCTATGGAATTAAAATTGGGTGTGTTACGTGTCACTGTTAGTTCATGTTCAACTCTGCATACAGCCCTCGTTTTCTCAACTCGCCCTCCATTCGCCGCTTGCTCAGCCTCCACGAAGACCCCACCCACGACTCGTCTTATGCGCCACTCGTCGCTTCCGTTTCAAAGAATTGAAAACAGCCTTGCTCATTACTTATTGCTGTTATTGTGTTTATTGCTTAGAGCTTCTCTTGGATTGGTATTATTATTATTATTATTCTGTAGTTCCTGTAGGTGTAATGGCCAGGTGTCCCAATACTTTTGTCCATATAGTGTACTTACATATTTCTATCTAGTATTGTATTACATAATTCTTATATAATTATATGAATCACTCACATTGTTTTCGGATTGAAACATTTGTTTCTAAATATAAGATCTGTGTTATAAAGTCATATATATGTTCTGCTTTCTGAAAAATGAATTTGGGTTGGCCATGTAGAAGCACACTGACATAGTCTTCCAGAACACATAGTAAAAAAAAGTACTTAAGTGCATTTAAGAAAGTGGTAAAATGCATTTAAATGTCATTTACATGTGACACACCCATATTTTGGTGCTTCTTCACACAAAATGAAGAAATTCACACTTAAGTAAATGGGAGAATATGCCTAAGTCAAAATGCTCAGCTAAACGCTTCATTGACTTAATTGCATGGGATAAATAACTAACCCATAATTTTAATATACATAAAACATTCAGATATCAATATTTGCACGAACAACAAAAACTGTATTTCATTTTAGCATTGTTTTTTAAAAAGCAATTCCTGTGAAGGCTTCTCCACCATGCTTTCATTTCCAAATAAAAGGACTTACGTGGAAAAAGCACATATTCTTTGTTTTCCTTGTTTCCAAAATGATTGACCACTTTCCTTGCTTGATGAACAATTAGAATTTTTGTATAGCTGCCCGCTCTTCTTTGGGTTATGCATGGTGGTTTGACTGCCCTGCAGATGGGAGCGTAGGGGCCGATCCCAATGTCCACCAAAGCGAAAGCCCTGAACCGTCACAGACTTAACTGACATCACCTGGTAAGTGACTGAGTGCAGGAGGCTGCAAGGGCTCAAAATGGTATAAATAGGAACGGGACAGTACATTGCAATGTTACCTTGATAACATCATCTCATGTTCCTTACTATTATGAGTTTGAGACTTTTTATTGAGGATTCACTCTTTCTTCATGGCCAAGGCACTTTAGGGACCAACTGTAGAGGTTATATCTGTACTTTCATATCCTGCTTGTGCTGTGGCCATGATGGTGAATAATAAGGACAGAAAGCCTGCTTAGTCTGTGCCTTCAATTTTTTTTGAAGTAGGTAGTGATGATTGGGGTTAACAATGAAGTCCTGAAGCACAAGCAAATGGTTCACTACCGTGTGCTTTCACTTTTTCACAAATTCATATTTTTCCTGTGGGCACCTCCGGATCTGAGGGCTCAAATCTCAGCCAGAGTTCTCTATTTGAAATCTAGATATCTATGTTCTACTTGTTTTGAATGCTCCTACAGTCTTCCTGCAGTTCAGAAACATATACGGTTGGCTACATAGGGATCTCACCTTTGCCCATAATATGTTTGTGAGCCGAGCATGAATTGGCATCCCAGGTCCTCTACCCTGCGCTGCCTGAAATATGCTCCAGGCTCAAATCCACTCTGGACTGTAAAAGACGTTAAAACATGGATGAATATTTTTACACTGAGGGTTTTTTTTTTCAAAGCAGTTCTTGATCATTGCTAAAATAAGATTATTGATGAACACAGCAGCTGACTTCACTGTAGAGCCAGTGATGTCACAGACAGAGGTGATGCCCCAGACACCCATCCACTGCCTGTCTTTCTCTGTGGCTTTGTGCATGTGGTGATGTCATAAACAGCCGCACTCTGTTTTTGTCAGGGCATTGACTATTAAACATGATGATGTCACATCTGACCTCTCTTTGTGAATGAGCACTAACTTTTATGGACGCTGTTGCCATACACAAACTCTCTGTGTGTGGCAGAGAACTATTAAATGTGAGATTGTCATACACAAGATCTTTCTTTGTGTGAGAACAGTAACCCTTACATGTGATGAGGTCATGCACATTCTGTCTTTCTGCGACATCAGCACACTCAAACATGACCATGTCCACTGTACTACCTCTATCCCTCCACCCAATAAGTTTACTCTTAGCCTGACTTTACCATCCATAATTATAAATAATAATTAATTATAATAAATATCGAAGAGAAGCAAGCACACAGTAATGAATTATTTTAGGTAACAGTAGTAGTATTATTAATAGTTATATACTGTATTAGATGAAATAGGCCCTAGTTTTGTTTATTACAAAAATATAATATAATATAATGATACCTATTCACTACAACAGAAGCAAAATCAACATTTTTTGAGAATAACATAATATGAGTTTGTCATCAATCTAATTTTAAAAACTAGAAAAAAATTGATATGTTACGTTAATGAGTTTGTGTGAATGACACATTTGGTGTTCAGAAAGCAATCCATACAGGCCAGGATTTCAGATTTCTTTTGTTTGTTTTATCTGCTGATAAGGACACTTCCTTTGAATCTATTTTACTCATTTTAATTGAAACAGTTTTTTAAATTGGCCAGTCTTTTAGCCTAATTAAGTGCTGGCAATGCAAATATCTCTTGAATCTAGCCTATGATGACAATATACTTGTAGATGCCAATATATTTCTATATACGATTGTGCTTTATAGTTCCTATGTAACTCAGTAATTATTCACATGCGTTATGTATTGTAACATTTGTTTCTAAATGTATAATATATAAAGTTTAGTTTTGTTACATGTTAGACTTTCTGAAAACTTGAATATTGTTTTGGCCATGCAGACTTATTACAACCCTCTAGTGAGTTTAGCGAAAAACGCAATTAAGTGCGCTTACGTCAGCAGCATATGCGCTTAAGGATCATTTACATGCGACACGCCCATATTTTGGTGTTTCCCTGCCAAAAGTGCGTATCTTGCCTAAGCGCACGTAAACCCTACACAAGTCGATGGGAGAATACTCGTACGTAAAAAAACGCACAGCTAATACTTCTTCTTCTACTACTACTACTACTACTGCTGCTGCTGCTACTACTACTACTACTACTACTACTAATAATAATAATAATAATAATAATAATAATAATAATATGATTATGATGATGATGATGATGATGATGATGATGATGATGATAAAAAGAAGAAGAAGCACTTAAACAGTGGTGATCAAATTGTATTACTCAAAAAAGAGTGAAGCAAGAAAACGCCACTCAGACATTCTGATACTGCTATTTGAGAGGCGTGAGTTAACAATAGGTTTTTGCTGCATGTTCTCTCTGCACTCTTGGAGGTCTTGTTATTAATGCTCATACCCAAGACCGAATATCTATGTTATGTAATTAAATGAAATTAAATTCCAGAGTCTTTTGTCCTCTAGTGAGAGCTGTCTCCGGGCAGGATGAGCGTCGAGGTTATAAAGCAGAATCCTTTCCCTCTTGGCGTTTCAGTGCCTTTGATGGCATTATGTTTTATCATTTCGTGAAAATGCGTAAAAGAGAAAAAACACCAAAAATATATTTAGGGAGATAAAGTGCCAACATTATATATGATATGAACCTTATAAGGAACCGCAGTTTCCATTCGGCAAACATGCTAATAAAGCTTTTCTGCTTTACGGTGCAAAAGAAGTCACCATGAAATTATTCAGCTCATCATATCCCCCAGCAAGTGAGGCATAAACCGTATATTACGCCGATTTGCCGCAGTACAATAACCGAACAGTTTCTTCCTGAAGGCATAACACGACGTAGTGTTTTCCATTCGGGTTCTGATAACTAAATTAATTTGTGCTTTAACTTAATGGTAGTATTCACCGAAAAAAGAAATAGTGCATTCTATCTAATATAAATGTGATTTTTCTGTAAAATAAAATCAAAATGTGTTTTTGCCACCAAGTTCTTTTTTCATAAACTGCATCACCGCAGGCCCAATGACTCACTGTCATTGTTTTTCCATATATTTTCTTCTGTCTGTTTTCCATCAAAACATCATCAAGTACATTTATATTTTTAATTAATGACAACTATATGAAATCCCTGATAAAGTATTCAGAATAAGCGAGGTACAAATGACGTGCACAAAATATCGGGACATTTATTGCCGCGTTCTCCACCACTTTAAATATGGGCCCGAAAAATCTTCCTGCATAATACACTGTAAAAAAACTTTTAATGTTCTCTCATTTTATGTTCTCCTTTTTCAGATGGGGAGGGCGATCAGTTCTGAAAAAGTGTAATATTTTTGAATTAGTTGTACCCTCTTAAACTGCACAAATGCTTCACAAAGGCAGTGTTCAATTATGGCACACAACTTTCTAACTTAGATTCTTTGTAACAAATTGAACAACCCATTATTAAAGTTGAAAAAGGTTATATTGCCGAAACAGGACAGTGGATGCTGTTTTTTACTACTAAAAAAACTTATTTTATCCGAAGGTATCATGTACTCACGAGGTAACCAGCCTTTAAGATCACCAGACAACCATTTAATAAATCAATAAATTAATAATACGTATGTTATACTGTGTTAATATGTTTATGTTATAAGTAAATTAATATTACTTATTATATATACTGTCGCACATTCACACCCGAGCAGACGAATGCACTTCCAAAAAGATACACGATAGATAGATAGATAGATAGATAGATAGATAGATAGATCGATCGATCATAGGTTGTATACTTGATAGTTCAAATCCGTTACATTATACAATATGCAATAACAAAAATTCTCTCCACACGTGCGTATTCATGCGATTATTTGGTTTCTTACAATGAAACGTAATTGACAGAATTGATTCTTTGTTTTCTATCGGTATGACTCTCGTTTTAGTATAATTCATCTACAAATCATTAATATATATTTCCAATAGTCTATGTTCAGTTAACAGTTCAGACGACTGATATGGATCACATGGAATGTGTGTATATTTCCCTGGCAGGCAGCCAATTTGTCATTCGTCAATGGCAAGTATAATGTGTCACACAACCACGGTTCCATCTTTTAAAAACTTTTTTAAAAAGAAGTATGTGCTCAACCTATAAGTATAGTTACCTCATCAGCGACGCAATGCAACCGCTTGATAGTCCAATCTTCCTCTGACTAAAAAGTGAGAAAAGTATGAATTATAATTCTTAAATATCTTGGTATGTTGCATTAAAATAGTTAATAACCTTCGCAAAAAAATGTTTTGATTTAGACAAGAAAGAGGATGGAATATAACAACAAGCTATGGGCTAAAACGTTCTAATTAATGGCTCTCACTTTTGTTGAGCTGTCTGGACAGATGTAGTGACCGCCTCTTTTAACTTGAACTTGGACTTCCGACGCGACAGGTCTGTAAGCTCAGGCCATTTCCCCGACGTTTAACTTGTGTTATCGTAGAAAATATACGCTACACGCTATATGTATATAACTTAAGTAGTGTTTTGCCACTTAGTCAGAATATTACAATAAGATATAGGCTTTTGTCTTATTATATTTACCTTATTTTGTAATTAATGTCGCACTTTGAAATAGAACAAACTTATTCATACATTGCAAAAAAATTTAAGTAAACAAAAAATAAATAAGTAAAATAAAGGACAAAGTGTAATGTATTTGATGATGTTTACTCAGTCTGTATCTGAATCAAACCTATTTATCCAGCATTTTTCATTCTGACTTCCAACTGTGCCGCCACTGATTCAGACCTAACCAGGCAAAACACGTATCTATATGTCTGGCTACAGTGGAAATAGGTTAAACATAAAGTATTGATATAATATTTTAAATACTTTAATTAGACTTACCTGGTCCTATTTCCATCATTACTTCATTTATAATTATATTTTTTGTTTCCAGTTGTCTGATTTGTGTACTATATATACTTATTTAAGGAAAAAATGTATTTTTCATTTGGATTATTTCAATGACTGACGTTGTTCTCTGTCATAATATGTGAAGTCTAGTCTCATTTTAAAAGCCGACCTTTTGGCTGATATAAGAGTCCTAACGAATATCTAATAATCCAAACAAAGAGACGTAACCCTACTATATTTTATTAAAAACTGCGCTGCTTTGTAAGATGGCGGCTACAGCATTTGTTAGCTAATATATTTTTTTCGATTTTCTTTGCCAGACATATTTTATATTTATTTTAGGGTCGTGGGAATCAGAGACAATGATATTTGCAAGCTTTCGTCCTTATTTTATACAAAAGACCAGCATAACAATCCTAAACATGGGAAGATACATAAAATCCAGCGATTTGGAAAACCTTCTTTCACATAATATTTTGTAAATATAAAGTAAACACGCTTATAAATAATTCCGTCGCTTTATAATTTCCTAAGCGTCTGATGATGAACTGGGCATACAGGTCTTTGTCAATACACTGGTCAGCAAAAATAATAACGGTTAATGTATACAAAAGGAGACAAAAACACTACTCTCCTGGTCTCGCATCTCCAACATAGTGTAACAAATTACTGGTTTTCAACTATAGCTGAAAACGTATTCAAATAATCTTAGTTTGGCTGCAGCAATAACTGATTCTGTCACAGATTTGTGGTGTCACTGAAGCCACAAGCTGCAGACTTTTTTTGCTTTGACTTACTGAAACCGCAGTTCGAGTCGCTGTGGTCCGCCTCTCTCCTGCTCCGTCTCTCGTCGGTTTTGTTTCAGGTCGAACACTAATTTCTACATCTGCTCATTTCAAAGTTCACCGTAGCATAATTATTCACATGGAACTGTACAACAGCAAAAGTTCCCAAGTAAGACTGTTATTTCATTAAAAAATATCCCTCTCATATATACGTCTTTGTTAAACAAAAGTTTTGTTGTGTTCAATGACAAAACAAGCATAAGCATGAACAAACGTGGTAAAGAACTGCCATCAATTCTGAGATCAAATTTAAAACTCCTACATTTAAGATAATTATTAAATTCATTCAATGTTTATTCTCAAGCTAAACTCATTTTATTATTGGGTTTCCCAAATTAATGATTTGCTTGTGCTCACTTTTACAAGTAAATTAAACAGATAAGGAACGAATACTGTACTGATAATGTCTAATTGTTTATGTCTATACCAATACCTACACCATAGTGGCCAAAACTGTGGAAACACGTCCAATTTTTAGAGATTGCAGAACTTTATTCCAGTTACTCCAGTTACTTATTTAAAAGTCTAGTGTATGATATTTGTAAACATTCTTTGATTGTTTATAAACATTACCTCCAATATTTGTGTAGTTATTTTTAAAGAGTAATGGCAATAATGGTAGGTGTTTCCACAATTTTGACCAGTAGTGTATAACTCGGTTTACTGTATAACAAAGCAAAGGATTTATTTCTTCCGGGCTTCTGATGTATGTCTGTATTTTCTGACACAGCCGGACCTCTTTGTTTCACACTTATGTGCACAATAGAGTACATACACAGTATATCATTTGTTTCCAATAATCTTTTAAACGAGACAATAGCGGAAAATTAACCTGAAGACTCGGGTTGCAGACAATCAGACGAAGCAGTGTCACACAACAAATTTTGTTTTTTGAATTTAGCATTATTTACCGGGCAGTTTTATCATTATTGCCAATGTTAACAGTACATTTCTGTGATAAAAACATACAGGATTAACAAAACTCGGAATTGAAGCAGTTCCTGAAGTCTCCTGTGTTTAGTTACTACGCAGACCAACGCAATCATTGAAACACACGTACCCATGAATGTACGCACACACACACACACACACATTAATGTCTTTTTTTATTCATCCCTTTTTTGTGGACCATCCATTCATTTCTGCCCTCCCAACTTCATCTGGCGCATCCTTGGGCTATGGTTACTCATTTGGAAGCCCTAATTACGGCTGCAGATTGTATCACTCACACAATTTGCAAAACTCTAATCCCCACAGTGACAACCTTAACCCTTACCCAACCGTAACCTTAACCATAAGTAACTAAACAAACTGCAAAAGTTTTAGCATTTTCACATATTTTTAAGAAATTGAGTTTTCCTTTATGGCGAGAAAAATGGTACTCACAACGTCAAAATAGCAGGTTTTTATCACATTGTGGGGAGAACGCCCCACTCCCCCATACACACACACACACACACACACACACACGATCTTCGCCTGATCTCTTCATTCCATTGAACGGTTGTTTTTTATAGCTTTAAATATTTGCACCCTCAAAACAACCACATATGAACCAACAACGGCTTTGCTCTTCATTTTAATTCAAGTTATATAGACAGATAGATACGAATCTTACTGGCTATTGACTTTTTTGACTAGAACCCAATATCTCATATCCAGGGCAAGACAACTTTGTCAGCGAACATGCAGAATGAAAGGAAAAACTTAAAAGAAGTAAAATTCCACTCATTAAGTTATGTTTATCCAAATAAAACGGTATTTCCAGACTGAGGGCGAAGTTTCTTCTTGGTGGGTATTGCTGCGAACATAACGCTAGGCATATATGAAGTCAACTAAATAGCCACCTTTTAATTAAGAGATATGAGTATTAAAATGATAGTGTTCGACAGTATTTAATCTCACACTGTCTCCCGTTGAAGTATTATATATGAAGAATTACTAATGAAGAAATCGACATTGATAGACAGATAGACAGACGGGCATGCATAACATGCATATGTACATGCAAACGCATGCACACTGATACATAGCATGAGATTTAGATCTTCGAATACATGTCATAATGAAATTTAGCAAAATTCAGTGAATTAGTGAAATTTATGTTCATTCGAACTGTATATTGCAATAAAATATTTAGGGGCTACTGATAATGTAATTTAAAAAGACGGTGTACGCATTTGAAACAAACATACGAGGCGTGTTTTTGACTTCACAGTGTCCTGTTTTGCAGAATCGGCATAAAGTAGACGTCGGCTTAAACTCAAACTGTAAATAACTTATTAATGTCTGCGAATAAACAACTGTAATCAAAAACTTTTTTTAATCGTGTGCATATGTACACATTGTTTCTGTTGTTTTTTCTAAAATCGTCTTTATGCTCTCCTTGGTACAACCTGTGAAAATATTTATTGTCTGCATCTGTGTTTAACATGGTAAAAAATAATTAGACTTTAGCATTTCGACTGGAATCCGTCAAACTTTATCAGAGGAAAATCGTAGCTAATTTTAATCTTCAGTTTAACCTCTTGACTGTCCTGTAATCGGCATGTTCAAATATTCAAAAATTCATAATTCTACTTAATGTATCAGTAGATTAGGGGTGACACGAATATCACGCTGAAGACAATACTATTTTGCGTTAAATTGTAAACGCATTTTTAAATTTAGGTGCTATATCTTTAAATAATGTAATTGAAACAAATCGCAGCCACTTTGTATTTAAAGTAATATTATTAATTCAATATCTGATTGTATTTTTTTCCCTCTGCATAAAATAAAATTAAACTACAACTGAAGGCCAGTATATTTCTGCAATGTAGACACCCTTAAACTCATATATTGCTTCCTGTTCAGGCTTGATTGTGTTACCTTGTGTCTTTCTTTAAGCCATATGTAGCTTTCTTAACTGCAATGCATTTGCATGTAAACCCGAACGTGCTGGTGTGAAGTTCATTCTCTTCTGTCTAGACTATGATTACGACCCCGTTTTCCCGCGTTTTACCTTGACCTTGGACTTCCCAGAATCTGCCTTTTGTACAAGATTTCTAAATGTTGCAGTTGTTTGAACAGCAAAGAACCTAATTTCAAATTCAATGCAGAAAATATACGCTAATATGTACTATTCAATTTTTATTACTTTATTAAAGAATTCTGTAATATGGATATTTAGTTATACCATAATCATTTTAAACAGAATTTGAAAAGACTCTCGTAATAAACGACCGCCCAAATATGTGTGCAACTCAGAGGTAACATTAAAGTTAAGAATTTAAATCCAAGGTCTAAAATATTATCACTTTAATGATTAATGTACACTCATATTAATTAGAAAAAATATCTCATTGCATCACAACTGATTAGAGTAAAAGCAGTTCTTTCAAATTGTGACTGGATTTATTTTACTTAACGCAGTATAGTCGACATAAAAAAGTAAACTGGTTTTTACATGAAATATATCCGTTGATGTATATTGTATTGTATTGAAACCCAAGTCTTTACTTCAACATTAAAAAGTACGTGTATGTGTGTATGATCATTTTCCTTTATTCACAACGAATTATATTATATTTCCCCGAATTATATTTTCCGCCCCTCTAGCGTGTTTCTCAATGCGGATTTTCATTTCATTGTAAATGTATCATAATTAGATGCCAGAAATAAATAAAACAAAACGGATGGTGAACTTAAAATATGTTAAAATGTACACGTGTGTATGTGTGTA
>JAODLC010000042.1:1006748-1016940 GCA_026781145.1 Hippopotamyrus pictus | reverse complement strand
ATGCAGCTTTACCCTCACATGAACAAGCGGTTAGGGAAATTGCGATCGATTGTAGCCCGTTTTGAAGATTATTAAATATTATGACTAGTTGATATGTTTTAAAATGAATTATTTAAACATATGTGCAAATTCGGTGGCGACACTTCCTTTCAGTTTTCTTTCTCGAGCTACTAAAATTAGCCAAGTGTTAACAGCAAAGTCCAATATATTGTTGAGCGGTGTTAATGTTTACTTATGGTTTTTGTGTTAGTCGAGTTTATGTGCTACTTATGTTACGTTTTACTTATTTTTTTTCCTTTTGAAAAATTGCTAATTAGCCATGCCATTTATGAGTATTTGCACCACATTGCTATGGTCTTAGATTTTAAGTGCTGTATTGCAGACGTTTCTGACGTGACGCTATCAGCACATACTGAACTTACCACAGTACATGAAATGTAAGGCACTGGGGTAACTTATTTGAAATAGAAGTATCATTTGCTTCTCGATACATCAGTTATTCTCCCTAATGTCGAGCCATTTCAATGACATCTTTGTAAATTTTACGTAATTTTAATAATAATACGAAGAAATGCGACTGAACATGTTTAAAATAAGCAAAACACCTTTTTACCTCAAGCATAATAAATATATCGACAGATCTCGATGGATGTTCTTATTCATAATATACAATAAGCATTTAATTATCGGCATTTTTCTCCGAAATGGAGACACCGATTAATAAAAAAACTCTTTCTCACGCATAAAATAATGTTGTTACTAGCCCACATTGCAATATGGTGTCCTCATAGTTTTTAAATTAAACCTATAGTGTATTTCCACATTCCAGCAACAAATTCAACAGGCGAAATCTACAAACACTGACAGAGATGGAAAGTATTTGTTGTCGACTCTTATTTGCATCCTTTTATATATTAACAATTACACTCTATAACTCTATTAATGTTTGTTACCTTGTTGCATTCGATGGGCGGTTGTATGACGCGAAATACTTAATGCCGAAAGTACTTTACTGATTTATTTATTTATAATTTTAATAGGCCTAAAAACTTAATAGGACTTAATATGTGTGCCTTTTTACAGAGAAATCACACTTAAGAAATACTGTCAATAAAAGTAGTTTGGCAAATAAGTACAAGGATAATGGAGAATTGACACTAGGAATAGTATATCTCATGGAGTTTACCAAAAAAAGGGAAAAGCTTAACTTACAGTTTGTGTACGTCACAGTGTTACTCATACAATTGTAGGATACCTAAGACACTGAAAGGGTCGCCAATTTATAAACAGTGCAACATTCAACTTATATTTATACTCCCTGATTTAAAGGAATATAAAATAATATGCTTGTTACGTGTATCACGTGACGCGAAGACGTAGATAGCTAGTATTTAAGTGCTAATTTAAGATATGGCACGTAGGTGGCAGTGATGCGCAATATAATTCAGTTAAATCAAAATGTGCAATTGTAGTAGAAATGAGCATATACGAAATTTTCCTTATCGGTAACATAAATATGTCTATTTCTGATAACACCATTCGCAAAGGTGCTAATTTGAATTCTTACACAGATGCCTAATATTTTATTATTATCAGTATTACCAGTGATACAATGACAACAATTGCATGTCTAAGCAACTGGTTAAATACAAGTTTGTATATTCTACATAACTGAAGATGACAACATTTCACATAATATGTCGTTAATAGTGAATTAGAATTCGTTATTTGAACAGTATGTTACTAAAACAGATCAAATGTATCCTAATACTGAAACTGTACATTTAAAATGCTTCTTCCGATCTCAAAATGTTTAAGAGCTTCCTGACAAATACAAGAGCAAGTTCAAAACAGAGGAAAGCTGCAGACCTGCGTTTAGGTTTGCTCATTGTAAAGGTTACAAATTGTCGCGGCTGAGTCTCTTTTTTTCTGAGCTTCAATTAATGGTGTCGCTTCAGGTAACCTATGGGCTTAATCTCTGAGTTCCCCAGCAAGTCAAGGTTCGTAGCGCTTGAAAAAATATCTTAAATATAAACGTTATTATTCCAGCACAGCGTCGCACACATTGATATAATTATTTGTCTGACATTATGTTTTATGTCGGCATGCTACACTTCAAATGTAAGTGCTACTATATTGTAAAGTTGAATTAGCTGTTCAAATGTCCTAATGTGGGGCACATCCAGCATTTACTATAACTATGGACTGGTAGTTATGTACTTGTGTTCACATACAAGTGTTGGGCTAGCATTTCTATACATAGCGAGTAACTTTTCACCAGGTGATAGCTGCACGCTCAGTATCTCAAAAATTTAAACGCATCGTTTCAGCAATTTCCGACGTTCCTGAGTCTTATAGGCAGGCTACAAAAAATTGCTGTTCAATAGGCATTTATCTAAAGAGAGTCAGCAATAAACGAATTATTATACAACCAGTAAACACATATCAGAAAATCCTGCTCAATAGCACCAAAATTTACCGTAATTTGTGAGATCGCTTTATTGCTATTTAAGGTAATAATAATAATAATAATAATAATAATAATAATAATAATAATAATAATAATAATAATAATAATAATAATAAAAATCTCCATCGGTGACATGGAGAATGGGCTTCTTTTCAATAAATAAATCCGCTTAATATAATGGTTTCCATTTACGCTTTCACAGCTCACAAAATATCACATAAACTCCATTCTACGTAACCTACTTAATTCCAAAGCCTATCAACACAACGAAGCCACATGGATTAGATATGCAGCCTATGCCAAAGTGAACCCACTGCGGGTGGAGTATTTTACAGAAACGTTAATTAAAGTAACAGTGCCGGCGTGTTATTTCGTCTGCTTTCCGGATGCAAAAGCATAAATGAACTTGACTCTGTTTTTGATAGCAACCAGTGAAGTGTCAAAATGATTTTAATGGATTTACTTCATTTAAAAACTACGGGGGCGTTCCATCAGAGCGCTAAATCATCGTCTCCTTCATTTGCAACCTCACTACTAACGAACCATGAGCATTATGGCATATAAATCACAACATATTTTGCAGAAAATTCGTGATTCCATCCACAGATTTTGAATATGAAAGAAAAGCAGTAGCTATCGTCATAATGTCAAATTTTTAAAACTTCATAATTGGAGTTGTGGTTAAAAACATTTTAAACTACAGAAATATGTCAAAGGGCTATGTCTTCCAATCGATTGACAGGCCAACATTTGTTAAATGAGAAAAATCGACTTATTTTCCTTTTTCTAATTCAACACCAAACCATTAACAAAAATATCGTTCAAAGAAAAGTAACAGCAGCGGAGCGTAGTATTTGCCATGATGCCATTGCGCATTGATGGAGTATTTTACTTAACTTTAGATCTAATTAATTTCAGAAGTGCGGAGAGTAAGTACATTCATGCGTGCAGAATGCTTTTGGTGCAGGAAAGCGATGCGCCTGTTGCCTTAACAAACTAAAATAATCATACCGGAAATGCAGAGCGCAGACATTCTCAGAAAATATTTTAATTAATTTATCGGATTGTCTCCTACCGAGTAGGGTTATTAAATAAGCTTCAATGCCACCAAGCAGGCGGAAAGGCCGGCCTGGAACCGACAATAACTCCATGAAAGTGGGTCCAGTAGGTTCCTACTGCCTCTTTTGACAACTGCAAGAAATTTTAGAAGTAGATTTGATATACCTGCTTATGTTGGCTATTACAGTGCAGCAGCCCGTTCAGTACAGTTACTGTTCAGCTGTATAACATTGAACAAGCAAAATTAATAAATGTAAGCTTGTAGTAAACTCCACATCTTAAGACTGCCGTATATATGACATTCAACTCCTATTTGAATTCACCGCGAGGCTGCATTATGTTCTCCGCATTATCATGGCGTGCAACGCACAAGAAAACCCAGGCTTACATCTACAATGTCAGCACACATAACCCAAGTGCACAATCACATACACACATTCCTGGGAAATGTAATTCAGCACATGCGCTTGATTTTTTCATCGGTTTGAACGTGCTCATATAGGCCCAAGGACTGAAGTCCTAAAGCTGTCCTAGTTTCATTCATAATTAGGCCTACTACTCGGCGTAGAAAATGCTTAATCCAAGGCTGAAGCGATTCTTCAATTTAAAACTGAATCGTTGACTATTCTTTCAGATTTTTCCTGCATTCAGTAAGTGCCCCGGTAATAATACATCCTCATTGTTCACCGCGTGCATCTTTCTCTCCACTGTGTTCGTCTAATATAAATTTTAAACTCAGTTGATTCCTGTTATTTTTCCTTTCCCGTGTTTTCCAGTTGATGACAGACGTGTTCCACAAGTATTGTGTTGATTTTATACTATAGCACCAACTCGACTTCAGTTGTTATTAACGACACGTTTATGAACAATCAAATGGTCCCATAAAAATTTATTGGGAGACATAAAACCAATGCGAGACCACTTGCAGAATACAGCCACTTCAGCAGGCAAGTTTTCAAGCGAGTTACTATTCCCACCTTTCCGATTTTTAAACATCGGTTTACAAGACAGATTATTTCAATAAGGCATGTAACCTTGTTTTGCTGTCCATAAGACCTTTGTATAAAACCACCCGCAGTTTTTCAGAAGAACCTTTTAAAACAAAACGGCTGGGAAACTGCAGAACAAAATCACATTTTAACCGGTTTAACTTTTTATATTTATTACAGCTCGGAAAATGCGCATTTTGCTCAGTTGACTGCAATAGTTTTCTATGGAGACAAACTAATTACATCAGCAAATAGTCCGTATAGGTGGCTGTCAACGTACCTCTTTCAGCGATACGGTGATACGGATCTCTATGGTGTTTCTGTTTTATTATTAAACACCGGGGAAGGTTATGTATCATTTTAATATTAAAGTTCTGCCACGTAATAGTACAGCGCTAAATTATAGATCTGAATTCCCGAAGTGCATTGCTATTCCAGAAAAGGATGGCGCATTGATCCAACAAGCAGTTTTGGGGAGGGAGGGGGGTAACTATAATCACGTGTGGTACAAACAACCAATAGCAGCTAGAAAGACTTGTAGAAATAATTACCTGGCTTGATTGTTCAATGGGCAGATAAAAAAGTACACATACACTCCATATAATAATCGGATGCATGTAAAAGAGACGGGGAGGTTCGTCATGTCGACCACTGGTCCCATAAGTAATTATTATGTGGATTCCTTGATAAACCATGAAAACGACGATGTGCTGGCGACTCGATTCTCCACTGCTGGATCGCTTCCCTCCGGCTCCCGTCCGACGCCCATAGTACCGGAGTGTGCCGATTTTCCTTCCTGCAGCTTTACCCCTAAACCTTCCGTTTTTACCACGTCTTGGGCCCCAGTTCATTCACAATCCTCAGTGGTCTATCACCCATACACCCACCAGCCTCACTTAGGAACGGATTCCAGATATATACGCTCCTGGCTGGAGCCGGTCTCTGGTACCGTGTCCTTCCCAGGCTATCCAGCAAACAGCAGACACTACGGGCTGAAACCTGACGCCTTCCCGGAGCGCAGAGTCGGTGAATGCTTGGGATCCAATGGACGCGGATATTCGGATTATCTGTACAGCTCTTCTGCTGAAATTCGTGATAAGACGCCGCAGAACGTCCCTTCTCCGGAATCCGAGGTTTTGGCTCCAGACAAGCAAAAAGACGACAAGTCCGAATTAGATCCAAGTAAGTTTAAGTTTACTGCATGGTATCGAAGCCGTGTTTCTTATATAATTGCTATTGCATTTATTTGGAGTTTGACTGTCATTCTTCATAAAAAGAAATGATCTTCCTTAGTATAATTTTAAAAAAACGTTTAATTACTGCTGAAATCCTTCCTGACACTGGGTTACTACTGAACGAGACAAATCACGGCTGTTTAAGGTTGTAAAGTAGGAGACGGGTTATAAAAACTGCGTACTCAAAAAAGGGCAATTTAATGACAAGGTGGAGTTACACAAATCGTCTTGTTTACTATATACCATACTTATCGCTGTTTCTTTGTTTTGTTTCTGTTTTGCAATATCCGCGTTATAGTTATATTATTATTATTATTATTATTATTATTATTATTATTATTATTATTATTATTATTATTATTATTCGCAGTCAAGGATAAAGCGTGGATTTATTAGGCCTAATTTATTTAAAATTTGTATTATCGACTTAATTTAAATGGTTACTGACATAGAAATTAACAAGTATGATAAGGTAATAATAGGCCTACATTCCTTATTCAACTCTATGCCTAATATAGCAGATATACGTTTTTCAGGGGAGAAATATATATTTTATTACGTTGTCTGAAGAATGGTATATTTGATAAAGTAACAGACTATTAAAATGACACCGTCACGTGCGCATGTTACGTCCATTAAATATGACTGTAATATTTTCTTAAATATACATCATGTTAGCACAGAATGAGCAAAACAATTCTCCAGAACACGACTTGGGAATTTCGGCAGTCAGTGTGTGATTTTCTGACTTCATGCAGAAAGCGAAAGGAGCTTCCGTCTGTTTATGGGCCTATAAAATGAAGGGGTGCATTCACAATTTTACGACAACATTCCTCTTAAGCACTCAGCGGTCTTAAAAAGCAAATCGCTCCAAATGATCAATTTATTCCAATTATATAAAAATACATACATAGACTGTATTTGACGACACATATTTAAATGAACTATTAAAAGGGGACATATTCTCTTAAGAGACACAATCATGTATGTCATATCGCATCACTTCCCATATGACACGGTAAAATTTTCAGTAATTACTGGTCTTCAAAACAGTAAGTATTTTTGTTATTCGGTTTTCAGATAACCCAGTGGCGAATTGGATCCACGCGCGCTCCACACGGAAGAAGCGATGTCCTTACACCAAATATCAAACTTTGGAGCTTGAAAAGGAGTTCTTGTTCAATATGTACCTTACAAGGGACCGTCGATATGAGGTTGCCCGAGTCCTAAACCTGACGGAGCGACAGGTTAAAATATGGTTCCAGAATCGACGGATGAAAATGAAGAAAATGAACAAAGAAAAGAGCGACAGCAAAGAACAGTAGTATGCAATTGATCAACATAAAGGGGAAACATAAACAAGAATTGGAATTCAGATTGAGCAATTTACCCTACAACTCCCGAGAAAACAGCACAGACAGAAAGCGTTACGCCCGTTCATTTTGTGAAAATTAGTTTGATTTTTAGTTTGCGAAACATTTTATGATGTTTTATTATATTTTCTTTTTTGGATACTGTCCATCATGCGACATTGTTTAATATTTAGTGTTCCTTAGAATAACACCACAGTTGTGTTGAGGCGATTAAGTACCTTTGATGGCGGAATTGTACTTAAAAGGACAAAGACTGAAATAGGCCTAATTACTAGTGAACAGCGAAAGTACTTGAATTTTTTTTATTTTACTTTGTAACTTATGACGTTCTTCATATGTCAAAAAAGATATTAACGTGTCTGTGTATGTATTTGTGTGGTATTATAATAGTTTTGATGTACTTATTCGTGTATTTTTACATTACTTCAAATCCGTAAAGTTATAACCTGTTGTAGAATGTAGCTACATTGAAATATATACAATATCACCTTGCACGTTTGATGGTCTTCCTTACAAAACGTTAGCTGGCTTTCATGACATAGGCCTAAAATTATGGATAATATGACAGGCAAAGGTGTCCTAATTAAAATACAAATATCTGGGACCTTTGAAGGTGGATGATGACCGTATGAGGGGGAAAACGTGGTGTATGCATTTTGGTAAGAATTCCATTGAGTTAGAGATCCAGTATAACGACCACTCGTAATTTTTACATTGGGGCAGCAAGTATCTAAGAACAAAACTGCTACAATTTTTAATGTATTTCATATTTGCGATCGTCTTCTAAGCAGAGGTAATTGAAGTAGTTTATTCCGATCCGCTGTAAGTCACGTGGGACGGGTATCAGGAAATATTATTTTAATAGAATCTGCGTAAGCGAAAAATCCAGAATAATATAGCTGTAGAAAGATGCATACATTAAGATTTTACCACTCATTTTTATTGTATTGAATCTGACAATTAATAGTATTCATATGTGTAGGCCTACGTATTTTCAATGTATGCTATTAAAGCCTGCTCATTGTTGTATTTAACCGACACTTCCCAAAATGGCATTTTTTAAATTCTTAAATTGTATGAAGTAATTATATATAAATATACAGATATACATTACATAGGTTGCACACAGACGCATTAATATTGTCGCTAAGATTCTCCGATTACGCCTACACTTAATACTACTTATCATATATAGGGGTAACGTCGCAATTAACAAAATAAAAACGAAAAATAGTCGCTCCTTTGCATGCCTTAGGACTTAGGTGTTATGTGAAACAGTATGTCTAACATAAAATAGCCCTTTGTGGTGGTAAACAAAACTGACAGGATACAGATCTTTTAAGGCGCAATCCAGTGCGATATTTCCGCAGCTCAGGACAAAAATGCAGCTTTTACAGCCCTGGTTGGGCTCACGGTGTTTGTTTCAAATGTAACCAAACAAAAGAGAGTCCTGCGAACTGGCTAGACGTCTGGCTTAAATTGCTTTATGGCTTTAATGGACGTCGATGGCCAACTGTTTCAAAGGGAGTTATTGAGATTGTTTTGTCTGTAGCCCCGCTAAAAATATCGGGAGTTTCAATGCACTTTCATTCTGAAAACGGTGTTCAGAGGGCTGCATACTTCCGTGGAGGAAAGAAGCAGTAAACATGAAAGGCCATAATTGCTCTTTGCGCGTTTAAAACCGCTCAACCGGATGAAGTACTGCAAGATTATTCTAAAGTGGGTTGTGTTAATTCAACAAAAAGTCCGAAATCTGAACCTATATGCCAAATAATGCGTTTAACTTGTTAGTTAATGTTATTATTTTTATTTAAATGTATGAACTGCACCAATAAAGCTTGTAAATCGAAATAGCCATACCTCGATAAGCAGCAGTGGGTGGTGGAATCAGTTTCCATTGTTTTCATACCATTTCAGAATCCAAAACTCGCCAGCTAGATTTTTGCAGAAGCACTAGATGTCGCTATTGGCTCACAGATTTCAAATCGCCCTGCCTGCGTTGGTGAAATTCTTCCATAATTTACTGCTTTAATGTCTTACGGGCATTTTACGGTGTATTTCGTCCATCCAACGAGTTTTAAAAATGTATGATGTTATATTGTTTTAACTACAATTGTTCACATTGGTAATGTGCATGATCAAGTTGCAACGCAACCACGTAATTTTCCGTGGTAGTTTAACTATAGTTTGATTTGGAATGTTTAAATTTGATTATTTATTCCGATAATTATTCAATGCGTAAGAAGTCATAAAGACCGTTTCACTCAAAAAAACCTAGACCATAACGTAGATTCAGTAAAATTGCAGCTAAATACTATGTATAATACCGTTGTGGTTGGATTGTAAAATATAATTTTGGAAACGATTTAGTCTTCTTTACCCACCACGTTCCTAATTATATATTTAATCCCAATAAGTTCTGCTTAACTTTTATAGTGGACAAACCTCTAATAAACAATGTTGCCAATATTCTAGCTCTAGAAATTAATATTATGCTATAAATTGTTTAAATAAAAAACGTATACACATATGATGTTTAAAATAGTAAGGATTTTGTTATCTCCATTGATGTCTATAAATTTTAGTGAGCCTTCTCTCGTATTTCACGATGATGTGTAAAAATCGTCAGTACCGCCAGAGAACTCATACGAGTCAGTCAGGCCGCGGCCTACATCAGGCGCAGCTAAATAAAACACGGGAACATTAACGTGTCAATTGAAGTAACGAGGGATGTAATCTGTACTTTTATTAACTCCTCACTGCTGATTTATTACTTTTTCGCACAACTGAACAGACTCGGGTCAGCAACGGCAGGTGTACGGACGGTGTAGGACAGTGCATACCTACATGTTTTACTCAGCTTCTGGAGTAAATTGACGTTAATTATTTTCTAAACCTGATAATCGACTGCAATTTTTTATTCATTCATTCTTTGTGGGTGTATGTGTGTATTCAATTTTTGAATTCTTATTAATGTTTTTTCACTTCTCCCGCATACTATAGCTGCCGTGTTTTTCAAGGTAGATGCCTTACTACACTAGAGTGGGGGGGGGGGGGGGGGGGGGG
>JAODLC010000042.1:993185-1006742 GCA_026781145.1 Hippopotamyrus pictus | reverse complement strand
AAGGTTGGTGTAGAGACGAGCGGAGGCGGGGGTCAATGTAGTGAAGGGTGGTTGGGTAGGGAGCAAAAAAAAAAAAAAAACTGAGCGCGTGTGACTCTGCCGCCGGAGCTAGCCAGCTCTGACCGTAACACACATCAACCCAGCACGCCGTGTGTCGGTTCTGAGACCGCAAACAGTGAATAAGGAGACACAGGGAGGCTCGCGTGAGAGAGGAGAGAGAGTGAAAACAGGCAGTCATCTGAGATTGTCTAAACAACCAGCGATTTGCCTTCTGGCTCCGGCTGATGTGTCTTTGGTGTGTGTGAAATTTGGGAAATAACTTTAAAATAAATTTACTAGCGGAAAGACATACCAGCCTCTTTTAATGCAAACAGAACATGAGTTCCTATTTTGTTAACCCTCTTTTCTCCAAGTACAAAGGCGGCGAAACGCTGGAGCCAACTTACTACGACTGCCGGTTCCCTCAAAGCGTCACCCGTGGCCACACACTGGTGTACGGACCCGGAGCGCCAACACCGGCTTTTCAACACCCTCCCCATCACGTCCAGGATTTTTTCCACCACGGGACATCGGGAATCTCCAGCCCCGGATACCAACAGAATCCCTGTGCTTTAGCTTGCCACGGAGACGCCACGAAATTTTATGGATACGAAGCCCTTCCGAGGCAATCACTTTATGGAACCCAGCAAGAGGCGAGCTTAACGCAATACCCAGACTGTAAATCGTCTAATGGCAGTAACCCCGGAGAAGGACAAGGCCACTTAAATCAAAACTCGTCTCCCAGTCTCATGTTTCCTTGGATGAGACCCCACGGTTAGAATTCTTTTGTGTTATTGTTTTCTCCTGTCCATCTGTGTTGTGTGAGATAAAGACATATAGGGGAAAATAGCGGCGACGAAAAGAAAAGTAGTCATTGGGTCGTTTGTTAAATCTCTTTAACCATATTTTCTTTGTTAAAAACACGTTGACCATTTGGAATTCAAATTTAGCTTTTCCGAATAAATAAAACACTATCGGAACTAAACACCGATGATGTTTAGTAACCAGTAGCCTAAATTTCTATTTTAACTGATGTTTCCATCCAGATCTCCTGTATCAGTTTCACAGTGGAAAAGTGAGGTCCATTCATCTGGCAACAGCGTGGTTTTCGGTAGTTAGTCTGGGTTGTAGGAACACCCCTGCAAAGACAAAGGGGAAACGAAGCAGGATAACGTTAAATGGGCAACTGCATTTCAGGTTATGGTTAAATAAGAACACTTTAAATGCCTTATATTTTAAAAAGCTTCATTTTCTTATGCCTTGCTGGGCATTGTCAGTGTTTAGAGATTAAACACACGAATATGAAGCAGTCGAAAACCTGCCGATGGTCAAATCTAACAACCGATTTCATAATGATTGAAAAATGAGATCCACATTTTAGACATAATTCGTTTCTTTGTTTTCTATCAGATAAAGAATACGGCCACACGTTCTGCATAGAAAATCTATATCAAACATCCGTTCATTCATCCCATAGAAGGTCATTCTTGGTGAAAGACGTGTAAGAAGCCCGAGTTTAGGCTTGATAATTAAAGTCTCTGTTAAATGAAACCGCTATTATATAAACACTCATTGAAAAAAAATCACTAAATTGCATATGATTGAGTAAAATTACATCTCTCCATCATATCGCTTTAAGTTTGCCTATAATAACCACAAAACCATAATAGTCAGCGCATAGCCCAAATATTCAATTAGACTGTTTTAAGCACTGCGTGCTTGCGTTTGTATGTTTACGTTACACGTTAATTTTCTTGACGTATGCGTTTACATTTTCCTTGTTTATTGAAGCTGCAATCTGTTCATTTCATTCGTTAATAACTGTTTCCCTGTCGCTGTTGTTGAAAATTATAAGCGGCCATTAAGTATTGTGCCGCGGAACATACATTATACGTTAATATGCTTCTCACATAACCTGCTCATAAATATGTTTCACCTCACAATTGTAAACGCACAAATACATTTTTCACTTTAAAGCACCTGGAAGGCGCAGCGGACGACAGACCTACAGTCGATATCAGACGTTGGAATTGGAGAAGGAGTTCCTTTTCAACCCTTACCTGACACGCAAACGACGGATTGAGGTGTCCCATGCCCTCGGCTTAACTGAGAGACAGGTAAAGATTTGGTTTCAGAATCGACGGATGAAGTGGAAGAAGGAAAATAACAAAGATAAGTTTCCAGGCCAGAGAACAGAGGCCGAAGAGGATGCGAACGAGGACGGCGAAGTGGATGAAGGAGAAGAGAAGGAACCGGTAGAGGAAGCAGAGACCAAGGAGTAATTTAATGGCCTTTTTACGACTATACGGCTTCGAAAGAAAAAAACACCCTGTGAATGGGACGATGAACAGGAAAGGCCGACGATATAAACTTTATGACTACAGTTTTATTGAGTCAATAAGTGAGAAAATCCTACAAACTGTCAAAAGCACTTCTTCCTTCTGGCCTGTCTTCATGATAGGAATAAACATGCAGTAGACGCAGTAGAATAGCTCATCTGGTTTTGAAATAAAACCAACGTTTTCTGTTTAAGAAAATGCAAGAAAATATCTGTTTTCTTTTTAAAATATATATGCATATATATTCTGTTGGCAACAGAACGTTGGGCCGGTGAACAATAGACGTGAATTATGAATATGTCTTGTTTCTAAATCGGTCAGAGCGATGAAAATTAAAATAAATTAATTAAATATAATTACCTAAGAAGCACGTATTGTTGTAGCTAAATCATATGCTTAATTCTTAGAATCAATTACGACCAAACAGAACTGGGCTAAGTTTCAAATTAGCGTAAAATAGGAGAACCAAATTCTGAAACTAAATTCAAACCCAGCATCTAAAGTTTAAAACTTAGATATATTTATGAAATGCATTAAATTAAACCCAGTTGACTGTCGAATATTATTTCGTTGCGGACGAGGCTTCATTCATTGTGATCCTGTATAAAGTGATACGTATTAGTAAAGTCTTCTGTAAGCTCAAACACGCATTAGGTATTTTTTATTAAACATAGTTTAATTTGTGGTCGGTAGTACTGGGGATGTCATTGTCATTTTTATTTTATAGCTTATTGAAAGGGAAATACAATCGCCTGAAAACAGCCTAAATATGCTACCTAACTGGGACAATTGCAATACATTTTTAAGAGAGTCATTTCGGAGTGTTTGTTTTCTCTGTTAGTATGAAGCCCAATAGCTGCTTTATAGGATCCCTGAGCAATAGATGAACGTGCGCTTTAAGCCAGCTACCGTAAATCAACTGATATTGCGCAGGAGTTCCGTATATTGAGGCCAATTGTATGCAATAAGAACAACAACAACAACAACTATAAAAATAATAATAATAACAACAGCATAATCAACAACAACAACAACAATAATAAGGGGTGATACATGCTGCTACAACAACAATAATAATAATAATAACAACAACAGCAGCATAACCAACAACAACAACAATTATCATAATAACAATAATAATAGAACGGGCTGCTTAAAAATGTTTCATTTCCTCCCCCCAACAACTTAAACTGCCTAATGACACCGCGCACATTGCTGTGTAGATTATCATGAATACTACTTTGAATTTGGTGTGTCAGGTATTTCATTGTGACGATGTTCTAGGCTAGATTTCAGATTGCACTGATATAACCTGCAAGATAGTATTGGTATTTATAGCTGTTAACAATGTGCTTGTTTTCTTATGTTGTTTTTATTGTTTTGTGTTACCAAACGATTGTTGTTGCGACAACACTAATAAATAAATTACTTCCCATATTCAGTTGTATTCATTTCATTAAACGAACAATGATGTATATGATAGATTATATTTTCCAGCCAGTGTTTTCAAGGCGCGACACCACACTTACAAAAGCATGCATGCACCAAAAAGACTGCACAATAATATTCGCAATTTTAGCCTTTCACAACTGCAATTTTTTGTAATTGTAATTAGTTTTGTTTCTTATAACTCCAACTTTCTCTTTATCACTATATGAATAAATGGAAAAAAATACAATGAAAGAATACCGAGAAAATTAGGATTTTCTGAACACAATATAAAAGATTCCGCTTAGTCGCCCACTTTATCCAATCTACAGTAACTCATTAACAAAGAGAAAAACACAGTCACAGTATTTAGGTTTGTTTGAAAAGAGTCTGAGATGCTTGGTGAATCCAGCATTTTGCTGATACGGTCTGAGGTTCCCAGAAAAGGGTTTGTTGATCTAGCCTAATTCACATATGGACGATATTACCACAGACTGAACAGGCAATTTCAAGTTGCAATTTGATGGAAAAAGTCCATCACGTTCACAAATACCGATGCCGTTTCATAGAAAATCACGGCCACTGACAGCTCTTTCGATACGTATCATGCCAATTGTACGAGTATTCATGTTTACAGGGTGTTTGTAAGTGTCCTGGGTATTCATCTTAGCAAAGTATAATAAAAGACTAATGTTTTAACAGCTCCAAAGCTTTGAAGTCAACTACATAAAGAACAGATTTGTTTTCGACCTTTGCATATTGTTAAAAGGCAAGCAATAGTCATCATTTGGATCCACTTCTGCGTCACGCAAATCATATCAAAAAGCGATTTTTGATGTCTGCCCATATATTGCTATTATATGCTATATACACCTGCTACCGTATAATATACTGCATTGCATTTAAAATACGACATTATAAATGTTATAATCCCAAAGTTACAACTTGTTCCTTGATCTTCACTTAAATTGAGCATGCGCTTTCATCAGACTCTTTATTGTTTTCGTAATGTTGTATCAAATCATTGATTGTGTTAAAAACTAAAAAATATACAAACTGAAACAAATTATGTTCTAAGCACATTAGTTGATGAAACAGCTGCATTATTTTTAATTTATAGTAGTATTCTAAGTGCATTTCAAAATGCATTTCTGTAGCCTTAGATTGAAAAGATGGAAATATTCACGGTGCAGCTCACATATGGGCGGATGACCCTCCCTGTGTCTGAAATGGTTGCGGAGTTTAATACTTGACTTCCATGATGCAGAAGAAGCACGTTTCTCTAGCAAATTCAGCTTTACTTATGTCTTTAGTTATGTAAGTAATAACGTACCGCCAATGTCGTTTGTAATAGCATTACTTTTTTATTAAAAACAGAATCCCATGGAGCACACTCAATCTTAACAATTCGCCATACTGTAAATCGCTTTGGATTAAAAATAGAATAAAATATAAAACCTTTAATGTAATTGAGCACTGATGAATTAGGATTACACAGCATAGTACCCGTGATGTGTTTCTTTTAGTCTTAATTGCCAAGACTTCACAAGTGATACTAAAACCAACCACTGAATTTATTTAATTTATAAATAATTCAGATAAAATCACATTAACAACATATACAAAACGTTCCGATGGGGGTGGTACGGCGGCTTTGTGAGTAGCACTGTTGCCTCACACCCCCAGGGTGTCAAATCCCACCTCTGCTCTGTAAATGTGGCGTTTGTATGCTCTCCTGTGTCACGTGAGTTTCTTCCTGCTGATTGGCGCATGTGTGTGTATGTGCCATACCCAGGGTGCTCCCCAGCCCCCAGCTCAGTGCTGCCTGAGAGGACCTACAGCCAATAACAATCAGCATCTGTCTGTCTGTCTATTTACTTAGATACTTACTTAATATGCCCTGAGATGGATTGACATCCCATGCTGGATGTACCTCTTCCTTGTATTCTGTGCTATGTGTCTAGGTTCACCACAATATAACCACAATATAACAAAATAAATTACATTCTGACATACTTAGAAATTACTATAAGCAGGACTGTATGGATTACAGTTATATTATCCTTATAATCAAACAAACAGGAAACTTTGAATTCCTTTTCACTAATTTTACATACTTTCGTCTAGAGTCATTAAGATAATCATGTCAGAGGCTAGAAGCAGGAACAAATGGCCATGGTGGAATTTCCTAATATAATAATAATAATAATAATAATAATAATAATAATAATAATAATAATAATAATAATAATAATAATAATAATACAGAAGTAACACAATTATTTATGAAGTGTTGATAATTGATTTTTTTGTAGATTACAAATGAGTAATACATTTTTGTGGCTGTGTGAATAAAATGTCAAATCTCCTCACAGACTCTAAGCTAATGTCAGAAATTCATCAGAAGATTTTCACTGTATTATTCCTAAATCATCCCAAAGTAGCTTTGGCATTGAACTGATGGTCTTCCGTTTATAGTAGATTACAGTCTCCATATCAGACCACATTTTTACTAAATTTGGGCATTCTTCACCAAAAGCACAGCAAAAGCTGTAGAAGTAATATGGACTGTAGGGGGGTCTTGACTCAGTATGGTTTTGTTTAATGACCTGATACTGTCTTTTGGGATGCTCCTCGCTGGGTCTCATGAAATTACAACTTATTCTTTAGAATTCCTTCTCAATGTTGCTCTCCTTTAAGACATACTCACACACACAGGGTGATGCTTAGGGTCTGAGCACAGGGTCAGCCACTTATCCAGCCACCTTGGAGCATTTCTGCAGGTTTAAGGGCCTTGATGAAGGGCCCAACAGCCATGAGTCAGTCGTAGCAATGGGATTTGAACTGGTGACCTTGCGGTCACAGACACAGAGGCCTAACCTGCCTGAGCCACGCAGTGCCCAGTAGACAAGCTGCATTTCAGGGGTTTTCCAGCAACATTTTTTGACTTAAGCGCATGCATAATTTTGTATAAATTCAAGGCAGTCATACTTTAAGCAGCTTCAGAAAAATATGCATGAAATTCTAGTGGTGATAAGAGTGTCACAATGTAACAGAGAAACAGCCATAACAAAAACAACAACAATAATAATAATAATTGTTGTCGTCGTTATTGTTGTTGTTAGCATGGATAAATTATTATTTTTTTATTAGTTTTGTTATTTAATTGTTGAGTAATAATATTATGGTGTTGATGGTGACGTTTATATTTTGATTTCGAAAATGTTGTTTGAATTGCTTGATGGTCATAACCAAAAAAAATTGCTTTTTTTTTTTTGTTAGTTTAAAAAAATAGTGAATGTAGTTTATAACGTGAACCATGGCAGTCTCTGTCTGTGTGTTGCTATGAACGAGATTTTACTACAGATGTCCCGTCGGGGAAAGTGCTGGTAACATAGTAATAAAACGGGGCTTTCTGTGGCTCTGACAATTGTCCGGAAGCATTTTCCGGCCTTCTGTCGTTCGGTGTTATACTATCGCAAAGAGACCACGTCCCGTCATGACTTAAGTATACCAGCAGTAAAGTTTATTGGCGGTGTAAACTCCGCGCTTGCGTATCCAGATCTTTTTCCCTTATTATTTTCACAACGAACGCCTTGGGGCCGAAGTCTGCTGGAGTTCGTGCGCGTATTGTATATTTTTTATATAATATAATATAATATAATATAATATAATATAATATAATATAATATAATATAATATAATATAAATTTCTTGTATGAATGTGTAATAGTCATATATGTTCAGTGTCTGTTTAAACGACTATAGTCTAACTGCAAAACGTCTTATTAAATTCATTCGTAATTAATACAGATCTTGTTTAAATGTTGCCTCATTGATTTAGAAACAAATTCCGTAATAATGGAATTTGTAAAATTATGAAAAATATGCGTGATAATAATATCTGGAAAAAGTTGGTATTTTTTCCCTAATGATACGACATACAAAACTCGCGTAACTTTAAAGCTATAAGATGATTGTTTTCGTTTATAATATCCTACCTTCCTCTCACATTCACTATTTACTGTTTTACTAATGAATATGTTACAGGATTTATTTGTTATTTGCTTGTAGTGTGATGCTTCGCACGGAGTGAGTTCTATAAGTCGCCTAATTGACAGATGCGTAATGTGAAATTTGAATGTATGAGTCAATGATGACATACTAACATATTCATATTCACATGTCCATATTTTAGCAGTTTCTGCTATGTTGCTTATTGTATTTCAGTGTACATTTACGGTTTAGGGCTATGCTCTTCTATTTAGAAGAGTGAGTTTTATTTTTTAATAATATTTTCTTCATATAACCTTTCTGACAACACTTAATCTATTCTTATCAACATTAAATAACACTAAATGTTGTGCTTTAAAACGCATGCCCTGTCCAACTCATTCAAACCAGGAAATAGACTCAATAAACGTATGTAACATGTAATCTTATATCGTATAAAAGGACTACTCGTCATATAAATAAATATATGTATTACTGTAGTGTTTGACAATTACGCGTCTACAATTGGGAATCAATTTTCTTGATATTGCAGCAAATAGTCAACAGAAAGAATGATATAATTATGAATTGTAATTCCTTGGGATGAGAGAACTAAACCTCATTAAACTCATTAAAAAATGTAATGCAATTGTGCAGCAAAGGCACATTTGACCATCGTGACAATAACTGAGACCATACGTAAAAAATCGTACCATACAATACAATAAATCCATGTCCTCTGTGCATTTTAATATGACCATACTTACTGTACAGGGGACTAAGCATAACTACACAGACCGAGTTTTCATTTAAAGATATTTTAAGAAATCATTGTAGTTATTTAATGGTGATTATATCCAAATGTTTTTAACAATACAAATAACAATTTTGAAATAAAAATACAATAACAAAAATCGTTACAAGTTAAAAGAAAGTACTTTAAATTTCTCTACCACATGTTGCCGCGAAATTCTGTTTTGGGTGCATGTGGTACGGGCCGTTTTGTTGTCAGATATCTGCAGTGCTGACTGATGCCGTGCTCTTACATTCTCCCGTGCGGTTTATTTCTCATCCATAATGTCATGTGTACAAATGAAGTTTGAAATTGAAATAATTACTAATTACTGGTTTGACTTAATTGTTACTACTACGCTACAAAGACTTTTTAAACTAATTCTATTATTACCAGCACCACTCCTGTAATTTTATATATATATATATATATATCGAAATTTAAATATTAGGTAACCAACTTGGTGATGCTGGGGCAAAAGGAAAAATTAGCGTAATAACATCATTGTATTGTAGTTTTGTAGTAGCCGCATTTTATTGGAGTTGCACGGTAAACATAATGTGTGCCAACGAAGATTCTCAAATAAAGACCGCAGAGAGAAAAAAAGAGGTAACGGGAGATCGACATATAGAGGGAGAGAGACATTTGTGCGCAACACATTCTTAGTTGTTTGGGCGAAAATTTACAGCTAAGTAATAAAAGTTTACGACTGAGACTGTTCCGCGATTGGCTGATGCGCGTCACATGCTCCAGCCTCCATGAACATGAACTTTATACTGTTGTCTTTCCTGTGGATCTCACGTTCTGTCGGGCTGCAGACCCAGCGGAAGCAAAGAAACTCGACTAAAAGGTTACGAAAGCCCTTATTTTTAATTGCTTTTCTGTGTTATTTGGTGGTCAGGGATTTGCCGTGAACGTTCTTCGTATTGGACCCTCTCTAGATTGCTACTCGGTTTCCAACACCCAGCAATAGCTTTATGACAGTTCTGCTTCGTATTCACCCCTAGAGGCGAGACTGCTTAGTTGTGTCTCACGTGGATCCGAAAGAGCAGCGGGTTGTAAATACTACCCTCTCGAATTGTTTTTCAACGAACCTTTTGATTACCTGCTAGATAAAGGATGCCTTTATGCTTTATGTACCGCTGCACTTACCTTCAGCACCACTGGCATTTCTGCTGGTCCAGGAGAAGTGCGTCAAGGGCTCGGCACAGAGACCGCGGGTAAGAAACGAATTCTTCCTTCCTCATTGGCTTGGATGTTTATCTAACAGACCGTGTCCATGAGAGGTCGGTTGCAGTCGGTTTTTTCAACTACTCCTCCCACCCCACCTTCCCGTTGTGTGTAATAGATTTTAAAAGATCTGTCAAAGATGGGACCCCATACGGTTTGGAAGGAAAAACTGTAGTGATTCGAAGCGAATGAGTCATATCTTTGGAATTTCTTTTATTGCGTGCCCGGAATTTTGAAAGTCACGTACGTGTATAGTTCAATTGTATGAGTTTATTGTCACGTTCAAGAAACCGCGTTACCATTTTTACCCTTAATGCAAAGACTTGTAATGCAAGCATTTGGTTATATTAATATGTGAAGTAAGCTGTAGGCCTCAATGAAGAGTAATAATGGCAGTATTATAGTCAGGTTGCTAAATGTTGGCCTGATGTTTATGTTTCCAATATGCTATGTATCTTCTGTTGTAAAGGCTGCTAGGGATACTGAATTTTAAAAATGACTTGCCTAAAATTATATGCGTCTCTAGTAATTTCATGAGCACGACCAAATGTAAGAAATGTCTTTTTGTTGTTGGCTTAAAAATTTAAAACAGCAAACTGAGAGTAACGGGAAATTATGTGTGATGCATTGACGACTTGCTATGGAATAAGAGGGACATTAAAGCTAAAACTATATATTTCTGAAAACAGAACTGTACTGTGACATGCCAGGTGACGCAAACATGTGAAATAAAAACATTAATTTAATTTTCCAGTTATAGATGTTCAAGAATAAAGAGTTACAATTTAATAGACATTACTTTGAGCATTCTGGATGAGAAGTCGAAACATTGTTCCGATTTGTGAAACTATACCGTGTAGTGGCTTGGCGCGAATAGAGTAAAACTGAAACATTTATTATTTTCTTTCTGAAAATGCTCTATTGTTTCGATTCATATGCTGATGATTGTAAGACCTTATTGTTATGTCCGCTAAAACGAATGCTGTTGTTCAGTCGGTCATATCAGCATCGCTAAACATCGCTGTACATTTTTGTGTATCTTTGAATTTAGGAGGTATATGAAGTAAGCCGCACAATTCATAAATTGATTGTTTTTTATTATTTTTTTATTATTTAATACGTTATCACGTACGTGTAGGCTTTCACCTAAAATGCAAATTTAGACCTTATCTGTATACGGAAGTTAACACCGCCCCCTAGTGCCCGCTTTATACTATAAATACATTAAGTATTCATGAAATAGCGGAGTAGGTGACTCCTCTGATTCATCTCACGAGTAGGCTTATATTATTTTGTGCGCACGACACATGGCTATTATGAGTAGTGAGCTTCTCCAAATGAAGTAGTTAACGTGGAAATTCTGAAATGCTGAAAAACGTGCATACTAACATGTTGCCGTTTTTTAACAGAAACAAATGCAATGAATAAAACAATTGCAATGCATTACTTCTAAATACATTTTAGCTGTTATAAATGTGGCATTAACGTTTGATATTGACAGCTGTGTGCTTTTTCGTATCTTTCAGCCATACATAATTCAATTGATCCTTGGCTATGAGTAAAATCTTTTTTTTTTCTTCTTTTTTTTATAGGAACTTTGAAGTAAGATTAGAATCAGGCTTTAAATCTAACAGCAATGTGCAGAAATGCCAGACATAAATTATTTTTAGTTAAATTAACGGAATCGAAATATTTAAAAACACAAACTCGAACAGCATTTGCGTAATACACAGCAAGACGTCAAGGAATATACATTGAGCTGCCGTACTGCCCTGTTCCAAGTTTAAATAACGAAGGCGGATGTTCGAGGCTCTCAGATTCAGTGACGGGCGGGATGCCATCGTAGAATGTTTCATAGATCCTAAAACACACAAACATACGCAGCTTAACGCCTTGACTAAGGCGCACACATTACGCATTAAATTATTTCCTGTCCTTTGTTACTTTCTGTTCTATTTCTTTGGATTCTTAATTGCTATTTTAAAAGAACAAATATATTTAATTTAATTGACCAGCACCGCAATACGTTGGAATTATTTTATAACAATATATTGTGGTGCCTATCTTCATCATTTAAGCATTTTACAAACAGTTTGTTTTAATAACAGTATAATTTGGAAATAATTTTGAAATGCAACAGTGCTTTGTGGTGTGGTGCTCGAAGAGACAGTCCTGTTATTACCTGCTTCGTAGTTCGCAGAGTCAAACCAGAATCCACATTAACTGCCAGCGCTGGACGGATATATATTTTAAAACATTCCGTGTACCTGGAGCAAGAAACAGGAAATTGTATGTTAATACAACAGAAAACCGCTTTAATGGTAATAGAGAGAGATCCCGAGTTTATTTTCATGCTTGGTTTCCTCATTATTTTAAAATAGGTTGTACTGCGTTTGATCGTATAACGTTCAAATGAATGTGCGCGCGCTTGTGTTTGTGTGTGTGTGGTTACACACCAGGAAGCAGTAGGGTATTACCACATTTTGTACTTTATTTGTAATTTAAATACCAAGCACTCGTTAGATAAATAAACGTATAATTGACTGTCGGATATGAAATCGCAAAATGAAAATAATTTAATAAATAATACATACAGAAATATAATAAGGCTCTTTTGCGTGATAAGTAATCATCGAAAACTGGATTAATATTTACCACTATATTTTATAACTACAGTTTCTAAATACAATCCCGAGGCGGGAATTAGTAGTAGTTACAGAGAAACCATTCTCATCATCACTTCACATATTGCTGATATCATTAAGACAAATATAATTCTACCCTTGCATCACCAAATAAAACATATTTCAGCTTGTTCATCGTTTCACTTTGTTCTGCTTGTTTTGCACTTAGGTTGTATATATAAGTCGTTTTCACCAGCACCATTAACAGCACTCAAGCGAGGGCAATAAATGAGGGATCCCCAATTTGAGAGATTGTAAAAGATCTGAAAGCGCTCTGAGGCCTAGATGAAAGCGCTTCGGGTAAGAGCCAGGAAGCCAGGAAGATGTATGAAGAGTATTAAGAAGTGTAGGAGGGGAAGAGGGGGAATACACATTTTAAAAGTAATTTTTTAGCCCCAGGAAGTATCTATTTCAAACAAATCAAAGGTTACAAAATGGGTATGATTGAACCCAGGCCTCAGTGACAAGATTGGAGATCAGAGATTACAGTAATTGCTATATCTGTTCCATCTTGCTTGGGATTCCGTCAGCGGTTTGACCGTCGACACCAGTTAATACAAATATCATCTCGACCATTCAGTAAAACGAACATCGTTTTTAGCGTTTAGTGATTTGTTCATTCTAGCACTGAGGATGTTTTTGTATCAGATTCATATTTTCTTTCCTTCAGCTTACCTCTATGAAGTGTGATTCATTCAGTCTGTCATATTCGATTATTACATTTCTTACAGAATTACAACTCGTCTATAACGTCGTCTTGTTAGCCTACTAGCAACAAGGACGAGTTGGCCTGGGTCTTCTCTCAAATATCTAAGGAATCTTGGAACGCTGGTGCATTCCATACGACTGCTCTTTGAAACTCATTCCACATCCCTCCCAAAATGTACGAAGACCTCAGTAACAAAACGCGCCAAAGACACTGAGCTACATTACCATATTCATCTATACATTATTAAGTTAGTAACGGATTATAGAAAGTAACAGAGCGGGGTTACCGGGTGCTGAGGTGTAGAGTGCGTAAAACTCCCCAACGCTCTGTTGACTCAATATC
>JAODLC010000042.1:981252-993175 GCA_026781145.1 Hippopotamyrus pictus | reverse complement strand
TCACAGTCACATTTTGGCTCCATCAGTCTTCGCTGTACATTCCATTGATTCAAACCACTTAATCCTCCCACTTCAGCGTTAGTTAACCTCACAGTTAAACCGTTTGTTCTCTCACAGTTGTTGTCATATGGCATATATTATTCTGGGGCCAAGTTATGGACACCATTGACTGCAGCGGTCTTTCTAGATCAAACCGCATTTCCATACAGCGATTTCCAATCCACATCCGCCGTTAAGGTGTATGCTTCATATTAACACTATAGGTATTTATAAACTTACTCGCAACTATAAGCACTCTTAAATTGATATGAAACATATTTCATCACAACGGCTATACGCTTTCAGCAGATAGGTATTTTATGGTTATTTTACGGCTGGTTGTAATATCAATTTAATATTAACCTATCGCTTTTTGCTTATTTTGCTACGGCTATTAGGCCTATATTTCATATGGAATTTAGCAGTGCACTCCGTTATGTCTTGTATTTCTCAGAAATAAGCAGCTTTAATTATCATTTGAAAAACATTTGCCAGGAATAACCGTCCGTCTTTTGTTGTTTTTGTAGTTTCGTTTTTTGCTGCCTTTTTCCGAGGAAAAACGCGTGTTTGACGTGTAATATTCACCTGATCAGTCACTTGCATGTCTGTATTGTTTTTATTGCTCAAAATGTTTACATTAATTTTTGCAGCGCAAAGAGACAAAGAAAGGATAATATACTTAACTTTGTATCATTTACAGGTTAAAATATTTCTGCAATAGGCCTACATTTAAACTTTGCGATGTGAATTTCTTTATATTCTTGCACAAAACCGAATAACTTTTTATAGTTTTATTTTACCACTAACGCATATGCAACCGTAGATGAGCTATGCCAATATATTATGCACAATGCATCTTTTATGTAGATTTCTCAATAAAGTACCCTGAAATATTGATTCTTACGTAATGAAAATAAAATAGTTACTTCGTGTATGCTATCTGTGATTAAAATACAGCGATTTAGAGTAAAGGGGATAGGAATTCTAAAAATATATGAATTGCGCATCGATTTCCTGTTGTCGGTGTGTTAAATACGAATTCGTATTTGTTTTGTCCTTCAGACGTAGCACAGCGAACAAGTTGTTACAAACATTTTCTCAGTTATATGCAATTGAGCTTTATTTATACCTTATGTACAATCTGCGATTCAGCAGTCAATGGATATTGATTTCAAAGGAGTTTTAAGGTAATTCGCAGGTAATCTATAGGCTGTACACAGTCCGGGATCCATGCCATCCCCTTCATCCTCCTTCTTCATAATTTAAGCATGAAAAAAACGAATCTTGTAAATAACGAAGGCAAAATACTTAAGTACGCAAATGGTTTAGTTTTGGTATTATGTGTTCATTAATAATTATTTAAACGTTAGATCCAACTATGAATAATGTATGCTGTAAAAGATAATCATGTTAAAAGTAAAATAGGTATATGTTTATGTATTTCACTGTACATGTTCCTGTCTTTAAGTGAATTCGGCTTTATTCAAAATGCAAGGCTTACTTTCAGGAAAATATTAACCCCCCCAATTTTTTTTCCCGTTTTCCTTCCTACTCCGCTCTTTCAATTGGAGGAAAGTGATCAGCTGACACTGTCAAATTGTCCATCTTGGAGCGAAGCCCTTACTATAACATTCGGGCAGTGAATCTTTGCTGTAGCCCTGAAATAAAAACCAAAAAGGAATCGTAAAACGGGCGTCAACAGAAACAGCCAGAGTAAGATAAACAAACAGAGAAAGGAAGTGAGAGTCAAAGGTAACGAAAAAGGGTGTGAACGTGGGAGAGAGGGAGCGAGGTAAGGTATGAATTCGTATTTCGCAAACCCGTCGCTCCCATGCCATTTAGCTGGTGGTCAAGAAGTCATACCTAACGTGCCCTTAAATTCGACCACCTATGACCCCGTCAGACATTTCTCGTCATATGGGGCTGCCGTGGCCCAAAACAGGATATACTCTTCTCCTTTTTATTCGCCTCAAGACAACGTTGTATTTGGATCAAGTCGGGGAGCGTACGAATATGGATCCAACATGTTCTACCAGGAGAAGGATGTGCTTCCCAGCTGCGGGCAGACCGGCGTGGGGCTGAACACACAGGGACAAGACTGCAGCTTAGAACAAGTCCGCGCGGCAGCACAGGAACAGAAAGGAAATATCCAAATATATCCATGGATGCAGAGAATGAACTCGCACAGTGGTAAGTGTCACAATTCAATGAGATAAATTATACAGACTGACCTATTTTACGATGGGCTCCACACACTTCTTTTACTGCACCATAAACCATTAACTCTTGTGCTGCCTTACTGCCTTAAAAATGTCCTTTTGTCTGTATAGGAAACCACTTTAAAGTATGGTGATGTCTACACCACGCGTGCAATAAATATGCATTTTTAAAATGGAAGTACTATAACCCGTTTTACCAATTAATTCATTTTTATCTATTCCTCGAAATGCTACATGTAGTAAAGATTTACAACATGTTTACACTTAGAGCACATACCACGAGTACCTGTTCGTACGGTTGGGTAATGCTGTCTTACTAGGAAACGTGTGTAAGACTAGACTGCGATTTCCCCAGCCGGCAGAAGTAGCTATATAAAACGTAAAAGCATGCATTTCAGCATTGGTTGAAATGTGAGTTGTTTTTTTTTTTTTTTTTTTTTTTTTTTTTTTGCTATGGGCATTGGGATTAAAAGTGTGGGATTAGAGTGTTTGAAAAATCACCTTAATAACCTAACTGCCTTTAAATTTCTTTTTTTTTATTATTACAGGCGTCGGGTACGGGTCAGACAGGCGACGAGGGCGTCAGATTTACTCTCGTTATCAAACTCTAGAACTTGAGAAGGAATTCCACTTCAATCGATACCTAACCAGGCGCCGGCGTATTGAAATCGCCAACGCTCTTTGTCTAACAGAAAGGCAGATCAAAATCTGGTTTCAAAATCGCCGCATGAAATGGAAGAAAGAGAGTAACCTAAGCTCAACTCTAACGAGTAGCATATCAGCTGGGGTGTCCCAGGAAACAGAGAAAGAAGACATTGAAGAGGAGGCAGATGACGCGAAGAAGAAGGACTGAAACCCGGATCCTCGTATTCCACGTATCGCTTAATGTAGCTGTAATTGAACTCGCTAAGGCAACATTTTTGGTACATACATAACTTGTAACTGCATGGACGTTGTATGCATATATATGACCCTTTGAGTTTTCTCTTCGTCCTCCACTCTCTCGCTGTCTCTCTCTAATCCCACAAGCTCTCACACGCATTTGCACTTATATTCAATTCTGATACAATATGCCTTGAAAAAAACCCTTTGGACGGCTCCTACTGTGGAAATAATTCTACTGCTGACTACTTCACATGTTTTCACGTGTATTTTAGTAAAAACCTTTCTTTTTATTTTACTCAACTACAAGGCGCTGTCGCTCCAACGTGTCTGTAAATAAATGTCCTTGTGTCTGTCAATAGGTTTGTATTTCTGATGAAAATCCATCGTGTGTAAAAACACACGCATGGTCATTCCGAGAATGAAGGCGTGAATGCTTTACATTTCCTGTGAAACTCGAGTAATTTCATGTTTTCGTATATTGTGTAAACAATGCAGTTTGTTGAAATGTTGAAAAGTTTGTCACGGGACGATCTATACTACCTGAACTGTACATATGTCTGTATATATGAAACACACTACCCACCCGTGAGATTCGACCATATTATTCAGGTTCTCTTAAGACGTTAATTATGCTGTACTGATTTAAAATGTGATACAGTACAATATCGCACTCTTACTAATGCCAAAATTTAGAAACAAAACTATCTTAGAAATTTAAATTATAATCTTATGGTGTTATTCAGTATTTAATAAAATCATTAGAATCCCAGCGATTGTCCGGTGGTCTACCTTTGTATAAATGCAAGAAAGGGAAACAGGTCTACAGCGCATTGTTACATTCTATGCAAAATATTTATGTATTATTATATTTGCACACATTCTAATTGTTTGGCTGTTTATTTTATGGAGTAATCATGACAATTACAACGACAACAGTTATATGTCGTAAAGGCAACACGTATCGTGTTTTAAAACTTACACACAGTTCACAATAAAGTAGGCCTATTGAAGCATAAATTAATAAAACCTAACATGAAGACATATTTTAAAGATAATTAACAAGGAACTTTGAGCGTAAAATAAAATTAAACGGATGATATCGGTAACAAACGTATGATTTGGGTGTATTAACAATGCTTTAAACAGTACATCTCTAAGGGGCAGTTCACTAGATGTTGTGTCTGGGTGTTAGAACATTTCGACGATATGCAAAGGTTTATCATCACGTTTTAATAATAAAAAAATATCTTTCCTAGTATATTCGGATCAATAAAAACATGAAAACAATAAATCATGTCTGGCTGAACGTTCTTTTCAATTCTTTTACACTAAGGGCAATTATTGCATTTTAAAAATTGTTTCTAAAAACAAACCACGATGTTTCTAAAGCCTAAATAAGAGGCAAAGGGTTGGTGGTTTTTAATGCCTGAGTACTTGAGTACTGTGTTGCGCTTCGATCAAGTAGCAAATAGCATGCTGCAAATTTTTTAAAATAAATGGCCTTATTTTGGCAAACCGATAATGTTTCTTTTTAAACACTATTCATCTATCATCACATGCATTTATCACAAGGATGAAACTTAATAAACGCCAAACGAAATGGCTGACCCCCATCTATATATACTGTTGCTAATGGTGTAACACACCAAGTGTTGGTATAATAATAATAATAATAATAATAATAATAATAATAATAATAATAATAATAATAATAATAATAATTCCCATCATGTTTTAAAATTGCCGTCATTTTAGCTGACAATCGTCCGTCTGCAATAGTACTGCTTCAGTGTTTTCTCTTTTTTTAATAGGCCTACATTTAAAACTACCTACTTGTCTATATTTTAGGTGACCTCCAAATTTATTGTTTCAAATCTCAGTCGAAGTAGGAGGTTGTGAAGACATACTTTAACCGCATGTCTTGGCCCCTTCCCCCCTTGGGTAACTGTGCAGTGACTACGTGAGCGCGCTGCCCTCGAGCGGTAGCCCAGCAGCGCCGAACCCGAGCGCCGGGTACGGGTTGTAGGATACTACGCGTTTTGGCCCATCTTGGACACCAGATGACGCTCTCGGCTCGCTCTCCAGCCTTTCTCCGCACTCACCCTCGACTTGGTCTCCTCCGCCAAGTTATCAGACACGTTTCTTTCATCCATCAATAAGCTCCTCGGGGGATCAAGACAATTTATGACTGGCCAATACGGGCACGTGATTCTATTAAAACATCCCATATTTGGGCAGTGCACGTCGAACCAAGAAAAAAAGAAAATGATCCCCCCCCTATAAATCCTGGTCTTTTTTAGGACAAAGGCCCCTTGAACTTCCAAAGAGCTACAAATCAAGCATAATAAATAATAATAACAGTTACTTGCTGATCATCGGTTACCGTGATTCTTTAAATTATACTTTTATATAGACTCATGGTTATCCCAAATTAAATGCTTCTGTTTTTTATACATTTTTTATTCTTACATAAAATGAGCTCTTACGTAGCCAACTCGTTTTATAAGCAAGCCCACGAGGCATCTGCCTACACCATGCACGGTTTTGGCAGCTATGGACCTCTCTCTGAGCTCCATGCATCCAGTTACTGTTACGGCGGGCTTGATCTCAGCGGATCCTTCACTCCGGCAGCTTCCTCGAACTCCCACAAACGGGAGGAGATGAGCGTGAATCTGCGTGGCAGCCCAGACGCCCTGCCGCCGCGGCCGCAGTCTTGTTCGGCTTTAAGCTCCCCTAGGCGTGCAGTGAGCGCGAACGGGCAGCGCGCTCCCAGGCTCGGGCTGTTCAGTCAAAAAACCGAGGGAGACACGGAGTTAAGCGACAAGCCCGGCGGCAAGACAAGAGCAGACGAGATTAAAGTTGAAACCATGCAAACCGTCCAGCCAATAACACAAGCAAATAACTCGAGCCAGCCTCAGAGCAGCCAGCAGCAGCCGCAGATATACCCGTGGATGACAAAACTGCATATGAGTCACGGTAAAGTGTTACATTTTCGTATTTTTTAGGCAAGAGGAAGTGTGGCTTTTCTTCTATGTAGCCCCGTTTTACCCTCTGTCTTCATTCCTGGTTTTCTTCTTCAGTTTTATAGGCCATACTGGGGGAAATAATAAAACTAGCGGTCGTAAATTTTATGACAAAGGCATCAGTTGCTCGTAAAACTGTCCTGTTAAGGCGAAGAGGCGATCCACGTTCAAATTTATGACAGCATAATTGGATGAAACTAAACTCGCAAACAGCCGACAAACAACGTATTTATGTTAGAACATTTAGTTGCCTTAAACGTGAATTTTGCAGTTAGTAATTTAGTAATAGTACTGTTGTGAAAAACGTAACTTTTGTCATTTGCGATCCAGCACTTTTTTGTTACCACAACCGGGTAAGTAGAACATTTTTGGTCGATGCCGGATGAACGTGCTGCCCTTGATTTGAACTTTTCACCTCGAAATCTGCTAGTGCAGATGAACAATCGCTGTAAGGTCATTCACGAGGCGACGCTGAAGATTATTATTATTATTATTATTATTATTATTATTATTATTATTATTATTATTATTATTATTATTATTATTATTATTATTTGCTACTGCTACTATTTCTTAAAAGTCTTTTCTGTACTAAACTGAAATTCGCTGTGAATTTGACGACATCCAGTGCAGATTTCCAGTTTAAAACGCACATTGATGTGCTGCACAGTTTTTTCCACAAATGTTGTTCCTAATGTTTTAATACTGATCGATTAATTCCTTGCAAAACGTTTTATATAGCCTGTTTTACATAATCTTTATTTACCGATTCAACTGATTCACGTCACATTTGCAAGGTTTGCAATTGTAATAATGTATATAGTGTGTATGTGATGTATCGGGCCGTTATTCCTGTAAATTATTATTTATATGAATTGTCAATCGGCTACAATGTAACAGAGGTTAAGTCTATATATGGATTTTCTGCATATATGTAACAAGGATTTTAGAAGCACAAATGGAGCTTTTACATGTGCAGTTAGTTTCCTGTTGTCTGGTTGACTGCATCTCATGGTTGAGGAAACTTTTCTCTTCTACCACTTCAGAATCTGACGGTAAACGGTCACGGACCAGTTACACCCGCTACCAGACTCTGGAGCTGGAGAAAGAATTCCATTTCAACCGGTACCTCACCCGCCGTAGGCGTATCGAGATCGCCAATAGCCTCTGTCTGAATGAGAGGCAGATTAAAATCTGGTTCCAGAATCGGCGCATGAAGTGGAAGAAGGATTCAAAGCTGAAAGTAAAGGAATCAATGTAAAAAAACAGTGGGGATTGCTTTCTGGCTTTCTAATGCCTATAGGAAGAGCGAACGGAATAAACGAAAGTGGTGATGAAACAGGAGGCCAAATCTTCCAGCACTCAACACGTTCCTAAAGCAGTAACTTATTCGAAATTTTCACATTTTGGATATGTATGTGTAAAATATCTTTATGTGTAGCTTATGTGTGCTTCCGTTATTGTTGTCATGATTATTTAACTATTCCAGTTGTCATTTTGTGACGTTACATGTGTTGATGCACACAGTAGCGGTGAGTATTGTGGGGGTGGTGGAGGGGTGGGGTAAGAGGCCACACCCCGATTACTCGTGAATCTGAGTGGAAATGGGTAAGATCACTAAGAACACAGTCTGAGTTCAGATTAAACTTTCAATCTATATTTTTATATATGTAACCCTAAGTATAAAACATAACAGGACAGGATATTTAGCAAAGCCCCCTAAGGGTGTAAACGTTTTAAATGTTCATTCCACAAATTGCCATAAAGAAGAGTGTAAATTCAATTAAATGAACTGAGATCGCAAATAACATGCCAGTGTAATACAACGGTCAAATAATATTGGATGGTGCATTAGAGAAATTCACTGCACTGCTGACGAAGCGGATGGGAATCATTGAAAATGTGACACAACAGTGAAATTAACAGAATTTAGCTGCTGAATTCGCCGCTTTTGGGTCCATCTTTGTTCTTAGTTATTTCTAACACACAAACAGGCTACAAATGCAATGGAGTCAATCGAATCATGCTTAATCTTCTGATGTTCTCCAAACGTAAATGGTCAGAACCCCGTCTATAAAGTTTTTTTTACTCACCTCTTATTTTTCAAGGGCATTCTGCATAGTTTTAGTTAATTGATAAAATAACAGGTCGTGGTCAATATGATTTCTCGCTTGAAGGGGTTGAACCAACTTTTTTTATCCTATGAAAGCAGTTGTATCTTCTGTTGGCATTACCATGAGGTCTATCAGATGACCAACCATTTCCTACGCATTTCATGTATTCTATAATGTTATAAACATATTTTTTATGTCAGGTTGACTTGGATCGATATAGAAGGTTTTTTTTTTTTGTTGTTTTTGTTTTTTTGTTTTTTAGAAATTACTATATTGCTAATATATCGACATAATTATATGGATTATTTATATTTTTTTGTTCTGCTCTGAAATTCTCTGTTGTGGAATTGGAGATACTTGTAAAATAAGGTGTGACTGCGGAGACATTTAAAATACAGAACACATTTGTTAGGGATAATGCATTGTTTACATATACACTCGCCTATGTCCATCCCTGAACCGTTTTCTGAGAACAAGGCATGCTGGAAGGAATCGTACATTGATTTAATTTTGTATATTTGTGTAATACTATAAATAAAATATGCAGTATTGTGAGTTACATTTGTAATCTGTATATTTTGTTCACATTTTGTTCACAATTAGTATTGTTCTTATTTTTAAATTACAAAATATAGCATACAGCTATATCTATTGCACAGTACTACTTGGTGTGAGTGTTCACACACACACACACACACACACACACACACGACCACATGTAGCAAGTAACTGTTATTATTATATTATTACACACACATACCTAGTACAACCTTCATTTCCAAGAAAAGGACGAAAGTTGTCATTTCGCCAAACTAACGCGAATTTTTATTCTCATAATTACTGATGAATGTCGAACTTTAAAAATAATAAAGTTTAGCGTTTGAAAACTGTATTGCTGCTGTTGAACACTTTAATGGGAAAACGTATGACAGTTTCAGGATGTTCACACGTCCAAGCGAATGACTTACAGTCACCCTAAAGAAAACCGTCCATAAAATGTAATAGTCTCGATAAAACTCAACAACGTCTCACCCTTTCGCAATAAGCACAACAACTTCCTGTTTTCAACGATTCGGGAAAATGGTAGTTGTGTCAAGGGAAAAAACTAATTATTTTAGTAGTCATAACTTTGCGTAAAGATAATCTTCAAAAATGTAAATCTGTTTTATAAAGTATTGTTTCAAAGTGATACATCTTGAATAAAATACCTAATAGTAAGAATGACTACATTGTAAAAGTAGCCTAACGAAAAAAATAAGTACTCTATCAAGTAATTCTGAATGACAAAAATAAAAAACACTTGTTATGACTTTTTATCACAATATGATCACTATTGTACAATCAAGTAGTATTACTCTACAGTATAGAATACTGTTCTATAGTACAATACCTAAAAATCTACAATATCGAATATTGCTCAACTTTTTAATATAACGGATAGAATATTTTGGATACTACAGTATTAAGTAGCATTATTATCTAATATAAAATAGAATGGCAATTTCCAAAATATGGTCCTCGGTAATGTTACTTAGGTTGAAGTTCCTTTGATACATTAGAAATGTGAATTTTGTGAAATGATTCCAAGTTTGGAATGCACGAAGTAAGATACATCAAATCAGACGATAAAACATACATTTCTGAGTACCTCTTTGTACTGCTCGAGCAAAACCGACAGGAGTCTTTATGGTACAAAGTCTCTAATGATTTTTCCCTACGTGAGGTATTAATGTCAGTATTGACGCAAGCACTTTGAAAAAAATACATTTTAGAATAACATTACAGCAGGAGGCCATGAACGGAAAACCAACAACGCCGACATATTCTCTAAGTTTCCATTACAGTGGCCGAAAGCCACAGGTATCGCAGTGATTAATTATTCATGCTTATTACTTTCTCTGTTTAACTTTTCTTTCTCCATAATCTTCTGAATTGTTTTCACTGATGAAAGATGTTTATCCATTAATGTTCTCCATGCAGTCCAGCCATTAATTAATTAATCCTAAACTCAGATGACATTTCATTTGATTCTATTCCTTCGAAAGGAAAATGGAAAGTGACTCACCCTCCCGGATCGCGTTCTCACATTACAGTTCCCCTCTGATAAAAGTACAGTCTTAAAACAAACTCTCGGCAATCATACAAACTTTTGGTCTCAACAGCGAAGAGAGTGTAGCTTTTATGGGGAAACCCTTTTCAGTCTTTCTTTTCTTGCATTTTGAACTTTTGAAGGTTATTCATTCCAAATGCCTGAAGCGGGATCGCGAGTGGCTCAGGGGGAACACGTGGTGTCATTAAAGTGAGTTTTATGGTTTGGGAGAGCTGACAAACCCTCAATATATTTACATCATATATAACCGTAACTGTCCGGAGTCGCAGCTGCTGGCTCCCCTTATCTGGGGGAGAAAGGGCGCTAGCAGTTTAGTGGGGATTACGGCGCGTCAGACTCTGAAGGCTGGTCGATTCGGCTCACATAAATGGATCCCAAATGATCGCAGTAAGTTCATAATCTTGTTTCTCTTGCTTGTAATGAAATGGATACAGGCTTCTATAACACTCTGGGGTAAAATTAACGTTGAAATTAAACGTAATTTCCTTGAAAATGCGTTTATGATCAAGGTTGTGAGATTTACGCCATATAAAATGCTTATAAAAAATACTTGTAACATCTCATTTGAAAATATCGTTTAGCTTTCTCTTTGCTTTTTAATAGCGGTAATTAGCACGTATTTTGTAAAAGATCCGCCGGTTACACTGTATATAGGTATAAGGCCTCTAGAAAAAAGAAATAAACATTTTCTATGTTAGGCCTATTTAGTTTGCATGGATATTTTAAAAAAAAATCCTAGTCGCACAAAGTTTAGCTGTCTCCAGTGGTGTTACTCCACGACGTATATAAAAAGCCTCCCATGGTGTTACTCCACATTTTTATATTATTTAGCTGTTATCTAAAGCGAAGTGTGCTGAGCGTTTGCGTCGTGGACGTGGATTCGCTGCTGCCTTACTCTTTAAATACCTTGTCAGAGGTAGTTCGCGGGCTGTTTTCACTTGGCAACCGAGGCCCCTATATCCGGATGAAGCAAATACAGTGTCTACTAATTTGTTTTTGTTTTCATTTATTTTCAGATGATTGAAATATGTTGCATCTAGAAGTGTAAACTGCATTCTGTGGAATTATACTTTGGCGCTTCAATGTTTCCAATTTAATGTTTAATGTGAGTAGACATTTTCCTGTAAATAAAATATAAAATGCATATTCCTAGCACTTGGAAAATTTTCTACATCAAGGTGACTAAATCATAAGAGCTGGCCTTTGTTGGTATCTTCATCATCATCATTGTTGTTGTCACTTTTGTTGTTAGATGTAGGAGCTGTTAAGTTGCTGAAATTGTCATATATGAGCCTATGGTCAGTGGTTAAGTAGTGAGAGCTCCTGCACAGGTAGTATCAGAAATCGCCGAACACTAGTGATGCCAAGTCAATAGAGGAACCAGGACGAGAAACACCTGAAATTCATTGAATGTGGTTTGTTTGCTGGTTGTGTGAATGTGGTTTGCTTGCTGGTGGTGTGAATGTGGTTTGCTTGCTGGTTGTGTGAATGTGGTTTGCTTGCTGGTTGTGTGAATGTGGTTTGCTTGCTGGT